>JAPDSC010099648.1:0-16267 GCA_026290005.1 Latrodectus geometricus | reverse complement strand
ATTTGAGTGTAAATTGGTCATAAGCATATTTCTATTAATTATGAGCATTGACATATTTTGGAAAAAATCTTAAAAAATGAATCATTATTTCAAAATTGTGTATACAATGCAAGTTGTGTATCCCTCTCTCTGTAAAAGTTTCAGAACACTTAAACCAACTTGAGAATACCACTGTAGTTTCTTTAAATTAGATGTCAGCATTCAGACTTTGAGGCAAATATAAAATTTTTTTCACTTCAATGTAAAAATCTTGAATTATTTTTAAGATGCTGAGTAGATAATTGACATCTATTTTTGGCACAAATTCGAATATATAGCAACGTTTGTATACAAATCATTCGTTGTTATATGTTTAAAGGTCTTAAAACAGTAAAAAATTTGTAATTTTTTGCAACTGTTTAGTTTTATCTTGAAGTAATGATTCATTGTTGTATAAATTCATTTATATTTTCTGCAGTTATTCATTAGAAACAAGTTTGAATATGAATAGTCGAAACATTTATTGAAATGCTCAGTTTCTATTGCCCAAAAGCTCCTATTATTACTCCGATTTTATAACATTTTCAGGAAAAAGTCCTTACACTCGTGTCTAAAAGATAACAGGTTCAACACATGACTGAGTAAAAAACTTTTATGATTCAGTCATATGTTGCACATTACATGTTTTGTCAGGCTCACTATGTGACCGGTGAGGAAACGACTCGAGATCAGATCAGATTTTGACCATATAGTTTAATGGTGCTCCAACTTATGAAGTGATTAGTTTGGCTTAGAGATTTTAGTTAGCAGAAGTAGCCATCTGAACAAGTATTGAAATAACTTACATAAATTGTTTATTCTTTTCATTCTATCACTTGCAAGAGTGGTTCCCAGAGAACAACAAAAAATTAGTAATTGGATTTTTTGTAATTTTCTTTTCGTTAATTCTAAATGAATGAACTTTTTTAGAGTTAACAGAATTTTGAAATATATTTATCTGTCATTAGTAAAATGTAAAATGGATATTCAACAAATTTACTTTAAATTTCATTTTGTCTAAATTGGTAATTTAAAGTTTCTTTTGTTAATGAATGTTATGATGAATAATATGACTGAAATGAAAATACTAAAAAAACTAATGCCTTAAAACTTCAACTAATGAATATTCTTATTTTTATAAATTGCTTTTAAAATAAAAGATAATATTTTCTTAGTTATTTTTTTATTATCTTGTTCTTGTTGAAAATTTTCATCTTTTAAATAATGTTATTTTTTTTAAAGAAAGTGCTCTACTAATGTAGTAAAATATGAAAGAATGCTATCAGTTTTTAACAATAAATATCAATTTTAGTTTTATTTTAATCCGCTAATGATACATAATTACAAATTTCAGTATACTTATTTTCTTTAAAGTAAACATTCAAACTAATAAACTACTTTTCTTTATGTATTTTAAATAAGTTTTTTTAAAATAAAAAAATTAAAAGCATTTTATGACAAATTTTGAGAAATTAAAAGTTTCTAGCTATCTTTTGCGTTTTGTAATATAAATTTTTCACATAATTATTTGATCAATTTTGAATATGATAAAAAGATTTTGAAATATCAAAACTTCAATGCAGATAAGAACAAAATTATAATGTCGTAAGTTTTAATTCTTATTTGGAATTTTTTCCTTATATAACGACAGAAACCAGCTATTGGCCAAGTCTTCGATTGCAACCCTATTTGCTTCGTGAATAATTTGATTGGCAATTTATCCGATAGTGCAATTACAGGAAATAATATGCAATTACTACCGCATAAAGTATAATTTGGAATTAAATGTCATTTATCAAGAAAGTCACAGATTTTTTTCTGACATCTCTATTTCTTCAGCATTTTTTTCAACAAATGCTAAGTAAATAATAAACGTGCTGGCAATGAACTCATTTTCTTAGCATGCCAGAACTCATTCAGAAAAAAAAATCAAGTTTGCCATTTTTAGTTCTTGATTTTTTTCCTATTTGTAATATTTTAATTAAGAATTCCAAAAAATATTTTTAGTAATTAATCTTAATTTTCATTTAGTTGACACCTGTTTACTATGTGTTTTGAATTTTATTGGACATTTAATTCGTTAATGTAAGCTAGGAAGATCACACATGGATCACTATTCCTGTTCCTATTTGCAATTTGTATCTATTTAAGTTTAATATGAAGTGGTACCCTAATAAGTGAAAGCACATAAATCTTACAATCTTAAGTGCTTAGGAATTTATTTATGGTTTTTAACAGTTTTTAAAAATTTCCCTAAAATAAACTTTTATTTTAGTTTTTTATTATTTTGTTTTTCCTCAAAGTATTTTTATTTTATTAAATATATTAGGTATTAAATTAAAATTCCAAACTGAAATTGTATTCTAATACTGAGATTTTAGAATATAATTATTCGAAAATATTAGGTAACTGCAATGTCTAATTTATGCCATAAAAGCTTCAAAGCAATGCAATGAAGTAACAAATGCTACGTAATTATGAGTCATAACCAAATGACGAGGTCGGTCCATGGGCTAACACACTCCCCTTTAAGCATTTTCATGATGCAAAAATATAGATACTAAATAACACTCATACGACTTTTCAGATGATAGTGTTTTATCTCCCTGCAACATTGTATTTGTTATTTACTAGATACTAAATGAGAGAGAGATGCTCTTCTCTACTGCTAAAAATGCAGGAATCTGAGATGTTTTTAACATTTTCTTTAAACTTAAATCCTTGTCCTTCAACCATATCTATAATCTTTTACCTGAACTTGAAATACTTTTAAATGTCTCTTTGTGGTCGAAGTTAAATTATTTGGATTTATCAATTTTTTTTAATTATAAGCGTCTCGTTTAAATAATATTAAATCCAACTTAATTTTTCGCAATACATTCAATCCCACTAAATTTACATGACTTTTCTACTAACACACTTAAGACTGGAATTTCAAATATATTTTAAGCAAATAAATTATATTCATATTTCATATTATAAGCAAATATATTATATTCATATTGCATTAAGAAAGAAAATAAAATCTATGTATTACATATTTTAATTAATTTATTCAATAATCAAAATATTCTCTTTTCAAATGATATTTTAATTAATGAATAAAATAATTAAAATAGCTTCAATGCATTTTTTTAATTATGTTACATTCAACAACAGTTTCGTTGTATAAAATATTCGAGATAAAAGTTTACAGAGATTGTAAACTAATTATGATATTAATGCAATGATTTATTTAACGAATTAAAAAACAGTTAATATGAATTTTGTCAAGAGCATCTAGCAAAATAATAATATTAAGAAGAATAATAAGCTTAAAAGGTAATATAAATAATCAGAAATCTCAATAGATTGCAAAAACATTAATATTTTGGAATGAAATATATATGTATATATTTACCGATAAATGATATTATAATGCCCTTTGATGGTTTGAGTATTTTAAAATAAAAACAACTAAAATAAATTTAAAAAATTAAATATACAATTTTAAAATTATATTTTAATATTAACAAAAAAAAAAAAGAAATAATACAAGTAAAAAATGCTTAAATCTTCAGTTTTATGGTTAATTTAAGGCTTATTACAGAAATTGTTTTATCAAAAGTTTACTTAAATGTATATTGCTTAACGCTTATGGCAGCCTAAGACATTTGAGTTTTAATTAAAAAAACATTCTCAAATATTATCTATAGTTCCTAATATAAGAGAAATTTAAAATTGCTTTTTCAAATATCTAAATGATAAATGTTTGAAAATATGCAATTGTGAATTGTTTTCCTGGAAGCATGTTTTTGATATGTAAGACAAGAAAACTTCCTTTATTTGAAATTAATATATACACTAATTTTTATCTAAAAAGAAAATTGCCATTTCACTTTTTTTAATCACTTATGGCACACATTATTGCGTGATAGTCCATCAAACCTTCCCTCTTACTCTCTGTTTCCAAAATTGACCTCAATATTCTACTTTAAGAAAAAGTGGTGCAATCGACACGCTACGCCGCTTTTACAGAAGATTTGTCACCATCACACCTTCTTTGACAAAACTCTGAAAATATTTAATTGATTTTCAGAGCACTTCTTATAAAATTATATAGAAAGTAGATAAAACAAAAACTATTCTTACAGTGATTTGTAAGTTTAAATATTGTTTAAATGTGTATCAAATACTGTTATTTTTCAAAAGATGGTAGAATAGAAATTCGCAACAGCATTTCGCAAATTGACCCAGTGGAGCAAATCGTTGCCATTACTTTATTTAAATCTCCATTTATGTCTTGCACTTGACACATTATTTCATAGTCCAGTTGTTGCTATCGGATTTGAGGTGAATGTCAAACGCTAAATTAAGAATTTCGATTCTCGTGTATGGTATTCCTGAATTTCTAGCGGTTTCTTTAATTTGTTTGCGGTTAGTTATACCTTGCTGATGTGGTTATAAAAGAAGTCATTAGGGAATAATTTTTCTTCGCAATTTGTATGTCGATCAAGGTTTTTCTTTGTGTTTGAATAATTGCTTTTTTTCTGTAGAGCTACTTGTGGAAATTAACAAGAATGTTAAATAAGATTCTTGAAATTACGTAGTATAAAATTTGTTAAAGCTATACTGTTTCACTTTTTTTAACCTTTACGCATTGCATTAAACTTTTAGATGACGAAATGTAAAGATGGATTGCAATGTGTCAAAAACAACTTAGATAATTTTATTAGGACAACCTATACCTCAATAATTGGATTTTTATTAAAGGTGTGTCGATTGAAAAAAAGTTGATCAAATTGAATCATGAAAAGTTTACACATTATTAATAATTTTATATTAATTTATTTAAGAATAATGAAATGATCATTGTAAATCTAAACATTTACCATTAAAGTAGGCAAATTTAAAAATTATTTTTATATATTGTTTCATTTTTTCTTGGATTCCTGTTTCTGTAAACTCGAAATCCTTTAAAATATCATGTAACATAAGCTTACACTGAGATAGCGCACAGAACTAATTAGATAACACGTCAGGTATAAGTAATAATTATGATCAGATGTTGATATCGACTACCGAGCTGGAAACCTATCCACTACATGATAAAGAAAATATATTAGATCTTATAAATATTTAAAATATCAAGCACTTTGATCTCAGACTAGAGTTAAGAAATTCAATATGAGAATAATTATTTTCCTCAACTTTATATTTCATATTATAGCTTCCATCAGCATTTAACTTAGTCTTCAAATGCAAAGGAATGTCAACCCTGTGGCGAATTATGGTTCAACTGCTAAATATTAATAATGAAATTTTTATTCGCAGTAAAATTGTGAAATCGAAGCCTGTGTTACAGTTTCGATATTTAAAAAAATATCAGAATAATATAATTTGTTAACATGAAAATCGCTAAAGAGAATGCTTTATATTATATTTGATAGTGTTTTTTAAAAGTAGAGTGTAAAAACTGTTTTGGAATTGGTTAAAATAATATTAGTCGAATGACAGAATAGAAATATTTTAATACTTACTTTATACTAGATTACCTCCGTTTTTCTTGACTTAAAATCATTAACTTTGGACTACCCGTTTCAAATGGATTAAGAAATTGTCAATTAATGGAAAATTATCAAAAGCTAAGAAAAGCAGAAAAACGAAAAGTTATCAAGTTATCTACATACTACTACCAAATTTGAATCATTTTTATGGAATTTTCAAAATCTTTGTAATGAAAACACATTACATCTTAAGGATATCTCTTAAAAATCTCCTTAAATATTCTTAAGAAAATTTGTAGAAAATAAAATAAATAAACATTTGTCAAACAACAGGGTTTAACAGGGTCTAACAGTTAATCAACAGTAGAGAAATATATTATTGAATGAAATTATAAAATTTGTTTTTGATTTCATTTACGTAAAATTTTATGCATTAAATTTTGAATTTATTATGTTAAAATATTGGTAAAATTATTTTTTGGAACACCAGGAATTTATTAATTCCAAATCATTACGTCTTAAGAAAGAAAAAGAAATTGCTTATTATCTTCAAGCAAAAGGCAATGTTTTCGAATTCAAAAGGTAGAAAATTCGATGCCTAACTCCCATGAAAATCTTTTCTCCGAGAATCCCTAAATACAATCAAATTTTTTAGCTGTGGAATGTACATTTGCAAGTGTGTTGTGAAAGTTTAGAAGGAAGATTACCGACTTGGTTATCATTCTTGAAATTTTAAAATTATAAGGCAATTATCAGTAGATATCAGTGTTATTAAAATCAAAATTCAATTATCGATGAAAAATATTGCTTGAATGAAATTTGGCGCTCTAAAATGGTTTAAAGTTGACTATGTATTCAGCATTTACATAAATTTTATAAAATAGTTTTTAATGTATTTTCTAGAAGCATTTTGCAACTACTTCTTTGATTTTGTATAAAATATTTGTCAAATAAAATAAAAACTTTTAATGACTGAAGTAAAAATTTCAATTAGAATCGTGAAATTTAGAAAAATATGAATAGTTTTTAGATTTATACTTCAAACGATATCAAAATAATTTGATTTAAAAGGTAAACACTGGTTGTGGATATTATTCCAAGTTTTTTTTCTTTTCAAGGGGATAAGTCTATAAACTTTGCTAGCTAGCATAAGAAATCCGCTTTTACAGTCGGAGTATTTAGGTGCGTTCAACCGAATCTTAATGACATGTTTGCAAAAGTGAACATGCTTGACAAATTCACATTTTGTTTGTGTTAGGGATTATTACTAAACAGTCTATTACACTTTCGAGTAAAATTTCTTTTCTTTCTTATTCCAAAAAAAGAGTTAGTTTTAACAATTTAACTGAACTATATCTCATTGTCTTTACTCATAATTTAAAAAAGATTTATGGGAAATGATTTTGGAAGCCATGATATGAGAGATGAACTTTTCATTTGATAAGCAGTATAGTCAAATGATTCTGTAAGTAATAAAAAAACTAGTTGCAAGGGTGAAATTTATATTTTTTCAACAGTTTGGATTCAAAACATTTGAAAGTGATAAATGATAGATATAATGATATTATATACTTGAATAAATCCAAAGCTCTTAAGTAATATAGATTTAATAAGTAAAAAATCCGAAAATAATATAATTAGTACCAAATGTATAACATATATCCTATTTAAAATAATAATTTTCTCAATTATATATTTTATTTTTTCTATTATTTTTAATATTTTACTTACTATTAAGGATTTATGATATGATAAAAAAAACTGAATTCATTAAATTTTAGATGAATCGAAAACTATTGAAAAAAAATTCATCCAAAAAAAATTTCATACACAAAAATATTTAGGGAATCAATATGGTGAACTTATTATTATAATTAATATACTCCTTTGCAGTCAAATAATCTATGATTAGCATAGCATTAAGTTGGATTTTCATGCAAACTTAATGCTATGCTAATCATAGATTATTTGACCGTAAAGGAGTATATTAATTATTCACAATCTAATGTATTTTTAATAATGTGATATGAAATTTAGAAAAAAAGGAAGATTATAACTAATTCTAATGATATGTTTCTATTATTGCAAGGAAAAAGAAAGGAAGAGTTAATGGATGTTGCTAATATTTTTCTTTAAGAATTCCGTTAATTGTTTTTGACCGTTGTTAATTATATACATTGCGCAGCTTAAGTGGACATGCAAATATAAATATAAAACCACTTGTGCGCTGTATGTAAGGTGATCGGAACAGAGATGGTAGAGATTTATATCTATATTTTTAATATAAGTTATAATTACCACAACATATATTTTTAACAGCACATGTTGAACAGTCCAATGACTCTATTGTGCGAAATTTTAGATTATCGCATTATGTTACACTTTAAAAATCATTGTAATCTCATCATTTAAAAATCATGACATAAGAAATACAAAATATCAGGAATATCTGTTTTAATATGTATTCATGTGAAAATCAGAAATATACCATTGTCCTCCCATGCCCAATCTGGACATGGTTGAACTTAAGTCCTTTTCCTCCAAAAAATAGATCTGATTTCTAGATTCAACAATTACAAGATGATTTCTAGGGATTCAACCCAGCATCACTAACAATTTTACACTTTTAATAAACTTAAATAAAAAATACCATTTAATAAATCAATAAAATAACTACAGAGCTGCTTTCATTTAATAAATTCTTCTATACCTGAAGAACTGAAACAGTAATAAAAAAAATTAACAGTCATTAAAATAAGAACAACAATCTCTGTTTAATATGCATTTGAAACAAAATATGCATATTAATAATATCTATTTTGTGAATAATAGTATATAGTGAATAACTGAAAATCAAGAGGTAACTTCATTTTTATTGGAACAAGATACCAGGATAAATACTCCACATATGACCTTAACACAAGACCAAATATTCATTAAACATGGGATTGTTCCACTTTCCGTCACTGATCGATCCGCATGAATTCCCACCTGATTGCCGGTAAATGGTGGTCAGGGTCAAGACACGGGAGATGAAAGCTGAGCAATTTTCGACGAGATTTTTCTCCAGGGATGGACATGACGGAAAGTTTTTTTTAAGACTTTATTATGTGTCTTTCCAAACATTTTCTATTGTTATCCGTATACCCTGACCTAATGTTTAGCCGAAAGTGAGTGACTAAGTAAAGGGTGGGGATACTGTGTCTCAAGGCAATGGGTAGAGAGTGAAAAAAATAAATGATTCAGTTAGATTTCGAATACTACGTAATAAAAATGATAGCATTGTTTTATGGTTATCATAAGGTCATCAAAACTATCATTACCTATATATTTTACTGTTAAACAGGTTTTGAATTATTCCTTTTTTCCTAGATTGATTATTAACTGAAGGTTAGTTAATTATCGAGTATTTCTGTGGTGAAAATTTTTCTGTTAGTTTATTCTAAATCTGAATACATTTTAAAAGCCCTTCACCCAATCCTAATAATATAACAATTTAATAATTATATAGTTGGAGCCATTTTGCATTCTAAGAAAGGTAAACAATCCATTTAATAATTAGATTAAGATAAATTTATACTTTATGTTTTTTATCACGATCAAAAATAGTTTTCTAGGTAAAACTAATTTTCATTTTTAGTTCATGGAAAAATTGCGTGGATGGTGATTCTCAGCTTTGCAAAAATGTGATGAAAATAAATATTAATTTTTTGAAAAAACTTAGACACGTTTCTTATATTTTTAAAACAGATTAAAACTACAAGATGTTATGACAAACAACTTAATTGCTTAACAAAAATGATACGAATTTGTTTCATAAAATAGAATTCGGCTAATATTTAGCATCAGAAAACCAAAAATTGCTCAATAAATATTTAGAGCAGAAATAGAGTGGTATTAAAATTTAGAAACAGTTAAATATAACAACTTATAGATTAACTCGATAAAGCGTTGTTATAATTCCAATGGAAACACGCACACAAACTAATTTAAAATTTGGCAGTTATTCAAAGTTCGAAAATGGGAAGACTATCAACTAGAAACTCTATGAAATAACAGCCACAATTATTTGGTTAAAAACCTTGGAATCATAAGAAAAGTATCTTAGTAATGCATATATAAGTTTCATGTTACCTTGAACAAATAGAAACAGGATTAATGCGGTATGTAATTATCCGTTTTTGATTATTCGGAAATACTAACTCAGAAGTGTTTGGTGAGGATTTTCCCCGATTTTTTTTTGTGATAATATAAATGACTTATTGTGATATGAAGTATCTAAAAAACTGTAACAGTATCAGCTACATTTAAATATCTTTATTTATTAGAGAAATAGAGCTATTTTTAATAGTTTAGTTTTAAATCTATTTCCTTGGTTCTATAAAAGAACATTATTTTTGGAAGGAAAAAAAAAAAAAAAGAAATGAAGCATTCTTAAGAAAATTTGATCAATTTGCAGTTTAACATTTAAGATACTTTTAAAAAAATAATTAAATTTACCAAAGCAATAAACATTAGTTCCATTCATGCTCAGCAGTTTTACGCGTTACAATCTCATAATTTAATATTTATAAAGAAGATTTATCTTTTTCATTAGTCTAGATACACAATGAAAAGACTCACTGGGGATACACGAATAATGCTTTTATGTATGAATTATGAGATTACAACCAACTGATTGATATAGTCAGAATGCTTGGTGTTAAATCGGCAAACTAAGCTATAGGCCGTCATTTGCATTATACTATCATGACTGGCAATAGGTATTGAAAGAAATGTTGCTACCACGATTTATCAGTGAAATGAAACTTCTAGATAGCTTATATGACCAAATGTGATACAAGCTCCCAAGCTGTCCCTAGGCCTCATTGTCCTCTATTCAGCGAATTACAACCTCAATCACAACACTCCTGGGTTCTTCTAATATTCTAAACCACTTGGCTAAAAAAGGTTACTCTCGCATCAATGAATAAGATATTTCTTTTAAATCCAAATCATCGATAGAGTCGTCTTCAGTTTTATAATAACAAATCATCAAGGCTGGTAGTCTGTATTTCATCAATCATATGAGTATATAATTCCTATATGGTGATTGTAACACAAAGTGTCTCTCAATCAGCCTTTATGACTATACTATACTCTAATGTAAGAATTATTGACAGAAAGTCGCATCTACTCATTTCGCAAACAATATTGCTAGCGCTACAGTGTTTTGATTCATAACTGGATTGTGTGGCACAGTAGAAGATTCCTTTTGGCAAACTAACACATTTTATTTAGCCATTTTTCTTTGGTGTAGTGCAATATATAATTATGTTCACTTGTAAGAACAGCAATTACTATTTTAATAAATAATAAAAGTTTTCATCGAAGCCAGTGGTAGAAGCTTGTTTTCTGGTGTGGAAGATCTCCATTGCTGAACAATCTGAAAGCGGTACAGCCTTTCTCTGTTCTGCATCCTCAACTATCGGAATCAATGCTTGGAAGTTTTCTGAACATTATTTCACATGCCTTTCTAATAATGAAAATTCATTTCGGAAGGTAATAATACTAGGAGGATATTGAAAAAGTGCCTTAGGTTATCCATTACAAGATGCCAAAAGTATAAATAAAAGCAATAGTTTCAATTAAATATGAATTTGTTTTGTATTTTTACAAAGAATTTCAAACGTTTACCTATTTTGTCTACTATCATGATCACTAAGAGAATATTTTTAATTGACTCATAAATAATTGAATACAATATTTACTAACGTATGCATGAAACTATCAATAAATCCATATCATTCTTCGTCATATTTAATTTCAAGTCGTTATTAAATTTAAATCTGTAATGATTTGACAGTTAACTGAAAATATTCTTCAGGAATGAATTTTCTTTTGAGAATTAAATGATACTCTTTGAGAAAAATCACAAAATTTATAATTTTTAGCTAGTTTCCTTTTTATTTTATCACTAAATTTTTTAAATGCTTTTTTTTGTACAAGTTAGTTATTGGCTTTATTAATAATTATCTTATTAGTAAATTGTTTAAAACAATCTATTATTTCCCCTTTGTAATATTTGTATAATAAAATGAAAGCATTCACATAATAGAAGGCTTGTAAGCGGGAAACATCAGATGCATACATTAGAAATAGACGTTAATGTTTTACGTCTTGTAATTTTAGCCAAATAAAATTACAAAATAAAAATTAATTTAACAGAAGCTGATTAAAACCATGATTTCTTTTCATTTTCGATTAAAAAATGTGGATTTCATCACAACAATTAAATCGTATTCAATATTTTCACTTCTGTTGAATTTTAATGTAATATGATATTTTTAATAATGAATGAGATTAGTCCAGATTGAGTCGTAAGAATAATTATTACTAACCCTGACTTATCAGTTATTTGGACTCGAAATCGGTCATTTGCGATACCAAATAACCTTAGAAATATGTATCTTTGCGTGAGCAAGGATTATTATGCAGCCTTCTTCATAACTCGATTGTTTGCCCGCATAATTAACGACTAATTTTTTTAATGTTTACTAATATGTGTTTTCTATCAAGGCCTTATGATTCGATGTTTAGCAAGGTCAACAACTATCAAGAGAAAATTGCACTCGTCGTCTAGCATTACATCTCTGTTCTAATTCGACGATCAAGGGACATGAACTAGCTTTTCGAAGGTTCGAATTTTTTTTCACTCGTCAATCATAATCTTATTGACGGACAATGTTTCCCAGGAATGCTGATTAGTATTGCGAAGGTTTGACATGTAAAAAACTATGGTTTATGGGATTTTGGACAGAATGAAAATGGCGATGTAAACTGAAACCAATTAATTATCACCAAGAATGGGCTAATTAAGATGTTTTTTATTATTATTGGCTTCTATAGCTGGACAGGTACTTCGTAAAAGATGAAGGTTAGTATATTGATATATGCTGTAATGAAACATATTGTTCGCTAAATGATAGTAAGTTTGAGGATTACATATTTTGTTTGAAAAATCTCCAAGATTTTGTAATAGACAGATATACACGCACATAATGATTTCATAACAAACACACACACACACACAGACAATAGAATATTGGGATATTAGTGAGAATATAATGAACGTCCTTCAAAAGCTTATTAAATGTATTTCTTTATGAAGTACATAATGTGATTCACAAACTACTTCTGATTTTTAATGTGCTTAAGTTTCTTCATGTATTTCAACCTTGGTTACTTTGCACAATAAAAGATGAAAGAAAAATCATTCTTTGCAAAGATTTTAAGAATTGGGTGTGTTATATGTAGTTATATTGCATATTTCATAGCTTTTACACGCACAGGCATAAAATACATCATTATCCTTGTATAGGTGAATTAAGTATTATCTTTAATATATTACTTTTGTAAAAGTAATTTTTTTCTTATCAAAGTTTTAAAGACTTCGGTTTTTTACAATCAAAATCCTTTATTTTAAATATCTAAATTTAGGGTATGAAATAATTACTTTTTCTTGAAGTCTTATATAAATTTAATTGAATAGATATGTCAATTTAAAGTTGTTGATTTTTTTACCGTAACAAGTTTATTACCTTTATTTGCTAATTATAAAACATCTAATGCAACAAAATCTAATTATTTTTTAAATATACAGATTTATGTTCAATGATTTTAAAATTATAATAAGATGTATACGTTTATTTAACTGCTTGAATAGTTATCTGAAATTAGAAACAAATCATATTTATATATAAGTATATTATGTAAAGACTTCCAAAATAAGGAAAATAATTTTTTTAAAAAAATAGAATTTTATTTAAAACATGCTGTGGTCTTCATTTAAAGTAAGGTTTTGTCTTCGGAAATTTTTTAGACGTTAAAACAAATAATTATATATAAGAGCCACATCTGGTGAATACGGTGGATGTATAAAAACATCATCTCCAATCAGTAAGATCTTTTAAACTTTAATGTGATTTCACATTGTTTTAATATCACACTACATCTTTTTAATTGATAAATTTTGATCTTTTTGCAGGACTATATTATTTAGTTTAAATTACGACAGCACATTTCAAAACTGATCATGATATTGTTTGATATATGCTCGAGAAAAAATACTTGAGTCAAAATCTCGTCAAACATACATTATCATAATTTATTAATTGATCACCACAATTGCTCGTTCTTTTCAACTGCATGATTTCTTGCTTTTGATTTTAATGTAGACAAATTGTTTCTCTTGCTGAAGTGTGTTTGGCTTTAAAAATGAACTATTTTCTTTATATTTGAAAAACAAATCACAAAAATATCAATATTTGATTTATCATCGCAAATGAAACTCAGTCAAGATATAAATAGTGAAATGGTTTTGAATTCACTTTAAAAAAATTAACTCCCGATTAAATCAGCTAACATCTAAAACAATTAGCTAAAAAAATACACCAAATAGCCACTTGTAGAATTCTGTTTGATTAACAAATTTCTTTCTTTAAGAATATATACATAACCCCCAAAATAGAGTTCTTAAATATAATTAAAACTTTTCTTATTGTAGATAACAGTTGAGTTTGATAAGTATATTTCCTCAGTGATCTCAAGAATATTTATTTGATGATTAGCTTGAATCAAAATGTTTAGTTTGCCAAAGTAAAACTCATTGTATTTACAGAATATAGGGATCAATAATTTTGAGAAAAATTTTTATAAAGCACTTTTGATTGGTGTTTTGTCAATGTATGATCTCAATATAAGCACAATATTTTTTTCCGAGCTTGGACATATTTTGAATTTTTATTTTGATCAGAACAATATTCGTGACTTTTTTCATTGATTGTTTCTTTAATAGGTCATGATTTTCATGGTTTCTTTAATAAAGTTAGCATGTCACATAAACTAATTGTCGTTTTTCCTGCAACAACATTTCAAGCATATATTGATCAGCGAGCGCATTCTGGCTAGAATATTAATTTCATAAGGTGATTCTCAACCATGATCATATTTAGTAAAATTACTTTACGGTGTTTGTATTCAATGCTATTCTGATGTCTGAATTGTAAGTCCGGAGAAATATCACACTAATTGGTTAAAAACTTCCCAGATTTCACATCAGCAAAGCAGTTAGTTACCTTCCATTAAAAAGATTTACGATTCTATAATAAATACATGAATTCAAGTTTCTCATCTATAAAATCGAAGTATTTTAAAAATCAGATAATAAAAAATAAAAGCAAATAAAAGATGCATGAAAATGAGTTCGCAAAAATAAGAATTTTCAAAATTTTAGTTCATATTTGGGAATGAAAATTATTCTCACATCAATGGGACTCTGTTGGGGATCAATCACTCGTTCGCAAAATCATGTGTTCGTAAATTAGAAGTTTGCATGAGCGAATATCTATTGTATATTTAGTATAACATATTAATAAGAAAGTAAAAGAAAAAAGATGCATTGTGAATTTAGTCTAAATATATTTAATTGATATCATGCGTATTTTGATCAACAAAAGTTTCTATTCGATATGAAATGTGATTTAAAGTATTCATAAATTCAATTAAATCTTGTATATTCCTAATGACAATATTAATATAACACATGCATTATCAGCTTCCAAATCAACCCAATACATTATTACATATTTTGCAACCTTTTACACAAATTTAATGTTTTATATTATAATTTTAAAATTTATTAAATACAACTTTAATAAATTTTAAACATATTATGTAAAATTAAATATATCTTTAATAAACTACATACATTTTTGAGTGTTTAGACAAGGACTCATTTTTATTTCTCTTACAGAAACCAGTAGATTTAATTCTAAAATTATAATAAATTTTTATTGTTTTATTTTACAATTCTTGAAGAAATATCCTGCTATAAATAAAATACATAAAGAACGATAATTTTACACAAAACCAAGATATATTAGTAATTTTTTTTTGTCCTTAACAAATAAAATCTCCGTTCTTGCACTAACAAAGATTAATACGGACAAATCATATTGTTTTTGCTTATTAAGCCTTGATGGTTAGTTATGTAAGATAATAAGAGTAAAACCTAACCATGGGAAAAAGGAAAAATTTTGAAAAATAATAAAAAGTCAATGAGGAATAGGAAATTCTTTTTGTTTAACAGAAAAAATCGCTAAAAATTAAACCATTATTATCAACTGATATTATCCTCAATAACGTTGTTTTAAGCAGATATAAATATACACAATTTGCTTTACAAAATAAGTAATTTTACGACGTAATAATAGTAATTTGAAAAAATGTTTGAATATTTTTCTGTTAATGATGAAGTTTACCATCATAGAACCTATAATTGGGGATGAACTGACACGCACCCTGTGACATTCAAAATTTGGTGACATTATCCTTGCGCACTTTCTATATGACACGCTAAATAATCCGGAAGGATGAATTCAATGACACTGCGTGACAGATTTCAATGTCATCTTAGACAGGAATAGCCTCTAAAACATGTTACTTCAATATACCTACAATAATTTTCAAAACATATAATCATGGCATAAATCATTCATTACCAAAGCTTGTAACATGGAATGTTTTACTAAGATTTTCAAATTTCGAATATAGCTTCACACAATATATTTTACATGTGCACAAATTAATTATTAGCATTGTTATTTTGGTATCAAAAAATTTATTTTAAATTTTTAATTACTTTGAAAATACAAGCCCCATGCTATACATGGATTTAATTGAGGACTTAATCACTTTGACTATCATAAAACTAAAAAAAAAAA
>JAPDSC010099626.1:0-11509 GCA_026290005.1 Latrodectus geometricus | reverse complement strand
ACACACACACACACACACACACACACACACACACACACACACACACATGTTACTGTAAAAGACCGAAATCAGTGAATGACGACAAACACCAGATACGTAGGGGAGAGATTGAATATTTCATTACATTCTTGTATATTCGGACCCTCACCAGTGTATGTCGACAATCACAGATATGCTCTGGTGGAGGTTGAAAAGAGAGGAGCCAACAAAGAGGTGACTGGCTGTTTCTCGCCAAATCCTTTGTGCTGGTAGAGTCAGTCTTATGTATATGAAAGGTTTGATGGTGAGAGCAAAGTTTTCTTAATTTTTTTTCTGATTTATACAGAATGGATACTGCAGTGAATCATGATCTTTTTCTTGAAAAGTTAAATGTATTAATTGCGGGTAAACGAGAAGACAATTGCTTTTATTTTTCTCGAGAAAAGTACTCTAAGATACTTTCTGAAGTGGTTTCTGCTAAAACTAAGTGCAACACACCTTTGGATTACAGACGATTAAAACGTTTTGACGTTTTAAAAATTAATGATGAAGAGAAGTTAATTGTACCATTAAAACCAAGAGAAACGAATATTATGTTACCAATGAGGAATTGTTCAGTATACTATATGAAGCTCACACCAGGATAGGCCATGGAGGAAGAACACATATGCTTAAAGAGTTGCAAAATAAATACAAAAATATTACATATGAAGTTGTAATGTTGTATTTAAATCTATGCATACAGTGCCAAATGAAATATGGTGCACTTAAGAAAAGTATTGTTGTGAAACCAATGATCAGTTCTGAGTTAAACTCAAGATGTCAAGTTTATCTGCAGGCAACTCAGATGGTGAATATAAGTTCATAGTGGTGTATCAAGATCATTTAATTAAGTTTGTTCAGCAACAACCTTTGAAGACTAAGAGGGCTGAAGAAGTAGCGTGTCATGTTCTTCCAATAATTTTAACATTTGGTGCTCCAGCAATACTGCAATCAGATAAATGGTAGAGAATTCAATAATCAAGTCATATCCGAAATATGCGCTATGTGAAAAGATATAAAGATTGTTCATGGAAAGCCTCGTCACGATAAAACACAAGGCTCAGTTGAAAGGGCCAATCAGGATATACAGAATAATCTAACTGCATGGATGAATGATAACAATACAAATAAATGGTAAGAAGG
The DNA here is from genome assembly GCA_026290005.1 of Latrodectus geometricus. Classification (NCBI taxonomy): domain Eukaryota; kingdom Metazoa; phylum Arthropoda; class Arachnida; order Araneae; family Theridiidae; genus Latrodectus; species Latrodectus geometricus. The sequence continues at coordinate 10,345 of JAPDSC010099626.1, read as the reverse complement.
TGTACCCCTTTGTTCAATTTGGAAAGAATACTACATACCATGAAGGAATACGCCAAAGTCCTTTTGAACCCATGTTTGGCATTAAAGCGAAAAGAGGCATAGCATCACCTTTTTTGCCTAGCGCGAAGAACAGCTTGAAGAAACTGGTCATACTTCTCAAAACAATTTGAGCATTGGTCAAACTGAAAACCAAATTCCAAAGAAAAATATTGGAGAGGATTTGCAATCTACTACGTCTTCACATCAAGTTCTGAATGAAAAACACTAGTTAATTTCTATAAAAAGAGCGGCCGTGAAAGAGAATCTTCTACTGCAAACAACAAAAATGTTGCGAACCTCACAAAATCATTTTTCTCCTGCTCAAACTGGTGATACTGCACAAATGCAATCGTACAGAATCCTTGATGATGATTGTGGTCGTACAGATAACCGAAATGTGTTAGCAGTTGTTGTTGGAATAGAAGACTCCGACTTCTATAAACTTGCGAATGAAAATGGTACCCTAAAGCAGCTTTACACACTTAATCAGTTCGAAATTTGTAAAGAAAAGCTCCTTTCCATAGATAAGATTTTTTTTCAAGAAATTTCGCTGAGAGAAGTAGCTGCAGCTAATTTGAGAAGCGGTGGGCAAGACTATACACTCTGTCATTGCAAAAGGAAGTGTTCCACAAATAAATGCAGTTGTAAAAGCAAGGGTCTCTTGTGCAATTCAAAGTGTCATAATAGTTAAAGTTGTTGCAATAAATAAGATTTGACTCACATAATTTAGTAAGTTTTTTATTGCTGTTATTTTATTTTCTCATTTAGAACATACTGTATAATTAAGTAAGTTTTTTACGTCTATTATTTTCCTTTCTCATTTTGAAAGTACTGTGTGTTTTAAGTTCTTAGAGTTATTCCTCTCAGAAAGAGGCGAAAAATTTATCACGTCTGAATTACGGAGAAAAAATATAAATCTCGGACATGTTCAACATTCACCATTAGTGCAAGGTGAATGTCAACATTCACCGGTGAAAGTTAGAAATAAGGGTATTTAGCAAATATTTCGGACATACACCAAGCGACTATGTGAATGTCGACATTTTCCAAATTTCGGTGTTTCACAGTAACGTATATATTCATCTCATGATTTATCTTTAAGATGCTATGTAGTACATTTGTTATACCTTCGGGCCCTGTGTGATATTCCTTGGTACACCGGAAGATAATTTTGTTCTCTCAAATAAAAAAAATGGAGTAATGTCATTAAATTACTTAACTGACATTTTCCTGAATAAAATTTTTAATACAGAAATAAAACATTAAGGATTGCTTATTAATAGAGACTAATAAGTAAGTTATTAATTTTTTGGAAAAATAGAAGGCAATGCTCAACTTCAATTTATAGCATTTGTAGCTCTATAATCATTGTTTAATCGTCACTTAATTCAATTAGCAAAATTAAATAGATTTTGAACCATAACATACATTTACACCCAAAGTGAGACTAAACCAGAACATTAAGCATTATGCCACTTAGTAATCTTTTTCATTAGTATCTCCATATACAAAATAATTTTTCTGGTTTTTATTTTAAAAAGACATGTGATACTTTTGTTCAATGACTGAAATTTTAATCTACTTATTTATTCAACAATCTATAAAATGCAAAAAATATTAATATCTTAGGGTAGATATAGTTTAGAAATTTTCAAGTTAAACCATTATTATTTAATTCTATTTTACAGCTACTGTAATAATTATTTAAAAACATAATAACAAAGTATGATCATAAAATTAATTATGTAAAATTTATATTCAAAATTATTACACAGTTCCTAGAATCAGTCATAACATTCAGCAGAGGTAAAAAGGTTAAGGATTCAGCAGAGGTAAAACCATCTTCACATTTTATATCCTGGTCTAAGAAAGAAAGCCTTTGAAAATGTTCCCATTTTGGATGAAAGACCCTTGTCGCACTGTCATTCTTGAGTTTGGCTTCAATTCTTTTTTGCTTTCGATAATAATTTTTTAAACTGTTAAATTTTGTAATAAGGTCATCTAACAAGAAAAAAATAAATAAATCATTTTAGGAATCATTCTTATTGTATACATAAAAAAAAAAAAAAAATTGTAATAACACAAATAAAAAGGAGTTATTAATTGTTTCAGTTTTATTATATATAAAACTTGCAAAAAAGATTGCTAAATTACATAAAACAATACTGTTATTTACTGAGTAGCTATATTAGAATACCATTTAAAGCAAATTTTAAAACAGAAAATTTTTTGACTTGACAAATGGATTTCTTAATTTGTAGCATTTAAATTTTTAATTTCCATCAGTTTAGGAAATCTGTGAAATAATACAAAGAATCTAATTTCTCAAATCACAGCAGTAATTTTATGAAGTTTTAAAATAAGATATGGTCATATTAATTTACACACATAATAATTAAAATAATTAACTTTAGAAAAAAACACCCAATGAAATCTATATCAGATTATTAAATTTAATGTGCAATATTGTGTCCTGATTAGAAAACTTTTCACAGTAAGATTTTTATTAGGAAATAAAGGCATTTTTTTCTTTAAAATATTAACCTACTTTTCTTTTAACATTATCTTACTTGTAATTTAACACATTAAAAGTTAATTCAGAACAAAATATTTCAGAATAACCATTCAATATATTTTAGGAAATACTTTATGACCATATTTTTCTATATACAATCCACAATAGCAAATTATCCACAAAATCTTTTCTCAAGTAAAAAAAAAGTTACATAACCTGTGGTGCATTATACCACAACAAGTTTTATAAAAAATGCATCAATACATACTGCCAATAATGTAGTGAAACATAAAATAAAAATGTACAATAACATTATAAAAATAAGTAATAAATTATACAAAAAAATTTAATCATGAAAAATATCTATTTAAATGTGTACGATAATATTTTTTACAATAATCGAAGTTCAATTTTCCTATTTTTGTAAAATTCTTTTCTCTATCAAACACATGCTGTTCCTATAATTTCCTAATTTTTGATTTAATTGAACTATTATTTCCAATGTCCTAAGAGTATAATTACTTTGTCAGTCCTGCAGATATTGAAATATTTTCAGACTTTAGGTCATTTTAAACATTTTTGCTGGGATGTGTTTTCATTGAGTCCATAATTCAAAAAGCTTTAAGGTGAAAAAAACTAATTTTTTCCCTTTGGGTAGATATTCTGTAACCTTTACATCATTTCTTCATTCATACATCCTTTCTTGTTAACACAAATTTTAGAACTTTAAAAAAAAATTGCTCTTGCAAGAGTCACTATTAAATATTAGTAGAAAACTATTGTAAATAAAGATCTTTAATTTCCTATAATATTTATATGAAAACTGCTTGCTCCCAGAATATGAACAGTTCTGGAAGGTATATCAAATGATAATAGAACTTTTTGAAAATCAAATTCATTGTAAAATTATCTTCAACAATGTTTTTTTACAAAATTTTCAGGTAATATTTTGGCTGACCACTGAACAACTACAAACAATTAAAGAATTGTTTTTGGTCAACCAATAATGTGAGAGAAGTTTTGAATATTCATTTCTCAAACAATAAGTTGAGCTTTCAACTTTATATTTATTGTAGAGACAGCTTATCCTTTCCCCCCTCCTTGTTCAAAATGAATTTATTTAATTCTTCCTTTCAATCTGGTCAGTCAAATTTTTCATGATTAGCTTTTTAACATCAGTCATACTTTTCAAAATAAATCTAAATTTTTTCCACAGTCAAATATTTGATTTTTCAACATTAAACAATCTTGCAGTTTCCCAATCTTTTTTTGCAGCCTTTTCTAAATAACTTTTAATTTAAAATCTGTCATTTAACTTACATGCTTTTGATTTAACATGACAATTTTAACTTGAATGTTATTAGGACAAAAAGCTCAAGTCAAGACAAAATGTGAAATGACAGCAGTGATTAGCACCACTGCAATATCCCATCAAGGAACCAAAGTCATTCTCGAGCACAATTTGACAAAATTAATTATAACTGAAATATGTCAGTCAAGTTGTGAAAGATTTCAACATAATATGTTATTCATTTTATAAAACATAAATGGGATTTTCTTCAAAACTTATTTAAGTTTACTGATGAAGAATTTTTTTATCGGATTATTAGCAGTGGTGCATAATATGCATTCTGAATTTTTTTTTTTTTTAAACAAATTATATATGTGAATATAATTTGGAAAACGTGGTACATTATTATATACAGAGATTTAAAAAAACTCCTACAATTCATTACAGATTTCACTGTTGATCATATCTTTTAAAGATCATTGAGATAATTTTGGAAAATTAGTCATGATTTTCATTTAACATAATTTGAATAAAAATCAAACTTTTTTAAAAAATTATAATTTTTTATTTTTTATTTTTAAGTACAATATTGTGAGGAATAACAAGTTATCTACTAACACATGCCAGAATTTTATTTATTTTGTAGATATAGAAAAACAATATAATGTCAAAAGATTTCAAATATTCTTTCAATAAATATTAAGAAAAATTTATAGTTAAATGAAATCAAATTAGATTTTACTTGATTTCAATAATAATTATAATGAAAATATAATCAAAATAAAAATTTCTACAACTTAATGATAAAATTCAATTATATATTTTTATCATTGATTTCTAATACTTATATTAAAGTAATATGGTTTTAAGAAATATTAAAAATTCATTGTTTTTCTAATTTTTATTTACACTAAAAATTAGCTATGCATATTTTATGGGCAAAATTATTATGATTAAATTTGTTTGCTGCTCAACAGTCACTTTTTACACACAAGAGCTAATTATACCAAGACCTACATCTCAAAGTGGATTCCAAACCATTAAGAACATCCAAATCCAAGGTGTGATTTAAATCCATGAACTGTTAAACCGAAGATCACAACACTAATCATTTGGCTAAAAGCTTACCAAAATAAAATCCTTGAACATGATTTGCAATCACCTTACACAGCACTATTTAAAATTGTCACAACTTTCAAAACTTGTCATGCATTTTTTACTCTTTCTGGGAAAATAATTTTTTGCATTTATTTAATACTTAAAAACATGGAAATTGTAAAAGTTGGTAAGTTATAATATCAAATTATGATATATGCTTTAGCAACAATATATTGATTTAGATTAATTAAATCATATAAATGCAGTTTAATAGTTAGAGTAATTGTCTCTATAAAATATATATCAATAAAATAAAAAATTTTTGCTACTTTATTGATTTGGCACCAAGAATGTCAAACAATTGATTTAAGATACTTTTTTCTTGTTTAGTTTGTGAATTAATGTACAGACTAATTTTAAAGAGTTCATAAATTATGTTTTTAAAATTTCCAGCTTAAATGAAATTATTGAAAGTAAATAGTTACATTGTAATCTATTTAAAACTTCATGTAAATCTATTTAATGCTTTCAATCAGTAAATCTTACTCGAATTTGAATCCATAGAATTCTAATAATCTTATAAAAAAATATAATATTATTTATGCAAACTTCCAAAACATTTAATAAGAAATATGTCATAATGAAAGTTTTATGCCACAACTAATATTATCATTGCAAACAGCTTACGTTAGCATGTTCATTTATATTTTGCCAGATAATTTTTAGTATTAGAAAGGATACTTCTTCAGAGCACTGTGTTGTAATATGATGTAGTTATTACAGTCAGATATAAATTTGGTGAAATCATTTCTAACATCATATCCATTGCCCTCAAACCAGTTGAAATTTGGTGTAATAATAAAAATCTCTCTATGAATCCTCAAAAATGAATATTAATTGCTTTACAAAGAAAATGTTTAATTTGAAAAGATAACTTTTTTGTCAAAAATTAACTTGTTTCAAAAAGTGAAGTTCTTAAGAATATTTTTGACATTAACCTAAGTTAGAGCAGGTATTTTAATCTAAGTATTGAAAGAGCAAAAAATGCTTTCTGAGCATGTAGAAATCCATTTGGAAGAACTTGGGGGTAAAAATTTACTGTACGGTCACTCTTGGCAGTTTTTAAAATCTTGCTATTTTGCACAAATAAAACCTTATACCAAAAAAAAAAAAAAAAAAAAAAAAAAAAAAAAAAAAAAAAAAAAAAAAGAAAGAAAGAAAGAAAGGAAAGAAAAAGAACCAGAACATTGAAAAATATTTTCTGTGCAAAAAAATGGGTAGCCAGAAAATGTTATTTATCAACCAATATGAAAAATTGGAACTAAGGGTGACCTTACAGTAAAACTGATCCGAACTTGAAGTTTAAATCCCAAAGTTATTCCTTTGGACTTATATTGTGATTAGTTGTCCCAACATTACTTATAACTCAATGGTCTGGTGGTCTAGAATCAGAAATAAAACTGCTAAAGCTGATTTAACAAAATTTCAGAGGTTGTTTTATGTTGCTATTTCAGAGTGTATTAAAATAATCCCACTTTCTAGACTAGAGTTTTTAACTTAGTATGCACCCTTCTTACATGCACATTGAAGCAAAAGCTATAATTTGCTTGAAAAGGCTTAAAATACAGGTCAGTGAAGGATTACTACAGATTTTTGTTTTAGGGAAACCTTATTGCTGATGTAATTACTCATCCTTTTATAAGTATGGCTACTGATTGCATGACTGTTAAATATGCTTTGACAAGCCTTATGCAATCAAATTTCCCTAACAAAAAGATAAGAATAAGTTCATCATTAGTGAAAATTGCATTTACTTCCATATTGATGGCTCAAATATGAATTCCAACACTAAGGCTGGTATTTGCAATCCAACTGATGGTACAAAGTTGTCATTTTAAATATAAAACTTTTTAATATTTCACTATAGCTACTAACTACAGAAATATTAAAATGCTAATAACTAGAAATTAATTTTACAAAGATTTCATAATAAAAAACAAATGTAAACTAAATATCACGCAATTCAAAAAAATAGGTTACAACTGACATTGAAGTTAAATCTATAAAATAAATAAAATACAATTTTATGAAAGCTTAAATTTTAATTAACTGGGGAGTAGCGGCTGTTAAAAAAATTGTTTTTCATCAATAATGTAAATAAAATGCATTTTTATAAAAACTGATATTTTAATTAATCGGGTAGTGGAGCCTACATTAAAAAAAAAAAAAAAAAAAAAAATCCCAGTGTAATGCAATCTCAGACTGCATTGAGCTAGGCTGTAAAGTTAAATCTACAAAGTAAATTAAATGCATTTTCATGAAAACTCAAATTTTACAGCACTAGGTAGTGACACTAACCTTTAAATAAAAAAAAAAAATCATCAGTGTATGGATATCAAGTTTTGATTTGAACCACGCAATAAAAAAAAATCTCTAATGTAAATATACATTCTTACAAAAAAAGTTTCTAATCAAACAACATTACTTTTCTGAGTAAATCTAAATACAAATGTGTGAAATGTTTATATACAATACTTAATATATAACATAAAAAAACAATATGGTTAATCTGCGCTTTAGGTCCCCTACTTCGCCAACTTGTGAATTTGATGTGCTTTTTCGCACATGCTCATTAATTACTCTTTAGTTTTAGCCTTTTCATTGGTCGCTAATTAAGTTTCACTTTGAAATAGCGGTAGAATTTTTGCCAAGGCATGTGTGATTTTGAAAACTCGCCAAGTAGGGGACCTAAAGTGCATTTTCACCCAACAATATTAATGAATAAGCACAAAAAACTCACCAAATGATTACTGCTTACAGAATCATCCATAGCAAATGGGCAACAAGTTTTACAACTCCCAAAATTTCATTCACAATATTTTCAGAATGATTACGTGGCCATATATAATCCGCGAGGAAAAAGAATAATTCAAAATAATAATTTAAAATAATGAAAACGATATGAAAATTAATTTATTTTTTGAATCTTCAAAATAAATTTTTGTGTTAAGTATAGATTAGGGTAACCCTTGGTTTTGCATAAAAATTGGTGATAAAATATAATTTCTGGTAACCCTGGTGTTTTCAGCGCTTTAAGCTTTAACTAACGTAGTTTTAAAATTGTCATTTTGTTATTAACATTTTGGAGCCTATCTTGGAGTTAAAAAAAATATCCAAAAAATGAAGGAGTTCTCGAAAGTAAGTTTTACCTAAATCATTAACTTATTTCTGTCATTACTGTCCTTTGCATGAAAAAAATCAGATGACGCTTTATTGCAAGAAATATAATTACATAACTAACAGAATGGAATTATTTACCAACAGTAAGATGTTGAAATTGAAAAGTCCATCTTAGTTTCATTTTCTCAACTATTTCTTCAAATATTAATCTCTTAAGGGCAAATTTGGAATAGAATTTGTCAGATACTTTCCACAAACAAGGATGTTCTTTAACTAAATTTATGAAATAACTTTCTGCTTCTAGAGCCCAAGAAACTCTTGACTTGTTCATGTTTTAAAGTAAATTAAATGTACACTTAAGTACGTAGAAAAGGATTTATTGTGACTAAAATAATATCTGCAATAAAGTGTACACAAACAAAAGCGTGGCTCAATTTGCTTATGTTTATATGTCAAGACGTTTGCCAACGAAATTCTTAAGCTTAAGCACTGCCAACCGTCTCGTAAATTTGAAACATGTAGCATTAACGAGGGTAACATGAAAATTGGTGCTACGCCACGAATTTTGAAAATCCGATAATTCACAACCTTAACCACAAAGTTTAGAGTTCAGGTAATTAAGCCAATAATATAATAGGAAAGAAATCTGGCTTGCGGTGATAGTAGCAATTTTGAAAATGAATGATAAAAAAACGTATCAATCTTACATTATTTTAAATAAATTGTTTAATTACGCAAATTTTCAACGATATGAAGGACGAAGACGAAAATGTTCATTGCATGATTTAAATTGCTGAAAATTCAATTGAATGTTAAATAAATGCTTTATTTTTGTCTCATTCGTTGCAATCCTTTTTTGTGAAACATGAGTGAAAATAAAGATTACATTGTTGCTAGATTTAATGTTATATTAATATTTATCTAAATATTGTAATAGATATATATAACCATAGATTTTAAAACGTAACTTTTTATTTATGAAATATGATTTGTCAGATTTTCTAAAATGATACAAACATCTGAAATCTAAATATGATAAAATTTTGAATACTTATATTCTTTATATGAACAAGTTTTTTTTAGTTTGGTAAAAATTTCACATTCATTGCATTGAAAACTTTCTATTAAAACATAATTCCAATCAGAATTGTATTCAGAGACCACTAATCACAAGCAAAATTTTTCATTTATATTTATATAAATATGAAATATACTATAAAGTATGCGCTTATTATACTGTTGTCAGAAAAGCATGACTTAAGTTCGACCGTGATTAAGGTATGATCGTAGGGGAAATCCGTGATTGGTAAGTAAAAAGAGCTGAACAATTTGTCATTATGCAATACAGTGGTGCTACTTTTGGAATGCGTCATTTACGAGGATGAAAAATGGATGTGTCAAAGCAAGACGGCAATTGTCGATGGGTGCATGAGTTTAGAAATTTGGTATAACGATATTGTAACAATGACCTACTGGCTGCAGGCATCATTTGACCAAAAATATAAATGGCATACTATTGGGAGAATAGAGGCACGACAAAGTCATATAGAAGTGACTAGATGGGTGAATATAAGTCCGTCTGTGGCTAATAGGTTTTTAACAACACTATATAGACTTTGAACTTTGATCCGTGGTTAGAAGAACAATTTCTAACCACGGAGAGAGGTTTAGCCAAGGACAGTCACGTGCTACCACGAATGCCGATGACTGATATTTGTCCTTATACGTAAGAAAGAATAGAAACCCAACTCTGTCAACTCAGATACTCTGTCGCTGCAAGATCTGGATTGGGTACAAATTAATTGTGAAATGAAAGCTTCACGAATGTGGTCTTTATGCTAAGCGACCAGTCATTTGCGTCCTGCTCACGTCACGTTATAGGCAGGAACGTTTACATTGGGCACATCAACATGTCCACTGGACGCGCAAACGATGGGGGGCTATTCTCTTTAGGGATGAGTCTAGATTTAGCTTCTCGAAAGCAACAATAGACACATTTACATTTCGAGAGAACGTGGATTTCGTTTCCATCCATCGAACTCTGAAAGATATGTATATTGATCAAGCAGCGTCTGTGTTTGGGATGGTATCTCTTTGGGTAGAACATAACTCCATTTCTGTTCGCGAGGGAATGTTAATGCTCACAGTAAAAGCTATAACATCCTGGATGTTTTGGGGGGAACAATATAGGAATACGAAAATATGTCCTATTGTCCCGTCAT
>JAPDSC010099622.1:10733-32583 GCA_026290005.1 Latrodectus geometricus | reverse complement strand
AACTGTCTCGTTTTAAAGTATCGGTAAAAGATCTTCAGAAAAAAAAACCCTTTTATTACTAGAAGACTGATTATTAATCTCGTTGAAATGTACTGATGTTATATTCATTAAAATTAAATTTAAATAATGTTTAAATGAGCAGCTTTTGATGCCTATTGCCAGTCATTTTATAAACTCCAAAAGGTAGCATACTTTTATAATTAATGAGAAAAAGTTTTTTACAATTCAACGTTAAAGACTCTCAAAATTCAAAATGGTGTATGGTTAATCCCATATAACAGTTTTTACAATTTTAGATGTTTTTAACTTAAACGTAAGATTTTCGAAAATGGATAATTTGTAAAACAAGTAAAAAGTTGAGAAAAATTAATTTCATACTTGTTAAACAAAAATATATTTACATATAAAACGAGTCTGTGTAAGCAAATATTCAATGTAAATACAAAGTGTAAGATTTTCGAAAACGAATAATTTGTAAAAGTACTAAAAACTAAATTTTTAGTTTTTGAACAAAACATTTTTTTTAAATGTAAAGCTAGCCTGTGAACAATGCTGAATTTTTTAGAACATATTTTTTACTATAAAAAATAATGTAAGAAGAAATAAGATACAACAAAAGTACAAAAACAGTTTAGCAATTTTGGCCAAGATAACTCCAGTAATGGATCTATAATGGAAGCCAAGTTTTTTCCAATACTGGGCATGTCAAGATAAGACAAGATTGGCTCTATAATGGGATCTAAGATTTCTCCAGTATAACAAATGGTAAAATAAGCCAGTATTGGATAAATAGTGGGTGCTAAGTTTTCCCCAGTATGCCATGATAAGCTGTTATTGGTTTTACATTAGCAACCAAAGTATCCCAATCTTGGGCACACTAAGATAGGATCAATAAAGAGAGCCAAGTTTCTGCCCAAATATAGTATAGCAAGTTAAATCCAATTTTTCAATAAATATTTTTATGCTGTTTACTTTTATTGTTTATTAAGAATTTACTTTTTTTCGAATTAGGATTAAATCCTGTGCTTAATTCTAAAAGCGCCTTATAATTCTTAAACCGTTGATGTTGATTAACCACTGATGCCGAGTTTTTAAAAAGACGCTTGACTTGTTTTTTTCTAATACTTATAATAATAGAGTTTGGTTACCAACATGAATATTTCCTATCAATTTGAACTTAAACTTTTAGCCTAAATCAAAAAATTTCGTATTTGCATGTTTGCAGAAATGTTACTTCTTATTATTCATAAGTAATTTTTCAGAACAGGAAATTGTTTCGAAATACAATGCTTTTTTTGTTAAATATAAGCTAATAATAATAACATGGGGATTGGATCCTAGCAGAGCCGACACCCTTGGCACAATTTTGGTTGGGTATAATATTCGCCAGTCTTAGCAAACCTACTTTGATACATTAGATATTATAAACCTTACTATTTCTAGAATTCTTATTTTGCCATTTTGTTCTCCCATGGAGCTTATTTTCAGTTTGTCACCAAGGGTGAGGCCTCTCCTAGGATTTTATCTAACATGGGTAAATAAATATTTATTTACACTTATTATCAGTATTTAAAATTCCATTATAAATATATTTAAAAAGTATTATTAAAGGGAAGTCTTATTGTATTACGATTTATTTGGCTTCACAGCACTTTAATGTCCCTAGAATTTAAATTATCGATTTAATAAATTGTAATTACGTATATAATATTTCTATACTGTGTTTTGCGATATTTTAATATTAATATTCTCCATTTGATTTATTGATACACTTCTTCAGTAAAGTTATATGTTTTTGCTTTAGTTGAGTAGGCTATGGATTTTATTTTTGCAAAAAATTTGTTGAATCATCTTATAGGTTAAAGCTACTTATTGATAAATTACTATGAATTTTTATAGAATAGATAAATTTCATAATATATAGACAACAATTGATTTTGCCGATATATTAGAAAAAACCTAATATTAAAAACAACTTAAAAGCAGCAAATTAAAACAGAAAATTCTTCACAAATTTTTGCATTTACATTCTTATTCATGTTTTCTTTTGTAAATAGAAAAGTAATATATTTAAAAACTTGTTAGCGAGATATGAATTAAAATACTTTTCTATTAAAGACAATATTTATTAGTCAGACATGTTAAAGACAATTCATTATAAGTCAAAAATGTCAACAAAATTAAGAAATTATTTGTTTTTGAGAGTCATATGTATAGAAAGAGGAATGCAAAATTTAGTAGACGCACATTTTGATGAACCTCTAATTTACGAATACTTACGTTTTTAAGAACTATTGACTTGTTCCTGTCCTGCTCTATAAACACAAAATAATAGTTTTACTTCTCATTTATGAACTAAAAGTTTGAAAAATCTTTTTCTTTTGTGAAATTGCATTTCCAACAAATAGTTTCTTTTCCATTTTCTTTTACTTTTTATGATCTGGTATTTTAATTTATTATTTGATTTCTTTTTGTATAACGCCTGAAAAGTTTATTCATCCTTAAACAACGTGCAGCATTCCAGATATTGTGGGAATAGACATTTGATAAAAAAGAACTGTGTTGTCGAATTAGAATCCTGTCCCCTCCATTTGTAAGAAAATAGAAATTAAAAATTTTTTAAAAAGTTTTTGCTATGTTGAGAGGGAGATTGAAACGTTTCTGTTGAGGATTTGTCACAATTGAAAAAATGAGCATGTTAATCCATCGAAGTTAAAAAAGGAAAATTCTAAAAGAACTGGATGATAAAAAGCTGAGATTTACTGTATGGTTACCCTTGGCGTGAGTTTTCCACATTTGGCGATAAATAACATTTCCTGGCAACTCAACCAATTCCAATCGCAGATGAGAGATTACGACCAATTAAGCAATATTTTTGAATATTCTGTTTATTTTTAGGCCTTGGGTGACCGTACAGTAATCTTTATCCGAAAAAATTCTAAATAAGACAAAAATTGCCAAAAAATATTGAATTTAAAAGAATAATCTCTCTACAATTTTAAAAACTCAGAAAAAAATCTTTAATAAAAGAAATAGTATCAACAAAAGTGCTCTCTATCGAAAATATTAGAGATGCAAGGCATCATAAACTGGAAATGTTTTGTCAAAGTGACTGAGAAAAAAGAGAGGAATGAACATTCCAGTTCATGGTAATCACCATCAACAGGAATGTTCAAGTTGATGGTCTTACCATTAAAGAAAAATTCAACTACTTTACTACGACACTGAATAGAACATATTTCAAAGCAAAAAGTGATTGATTTCAAAAATTTAAAATCTGACATGTGCCTTAGAAAATTGTTCTGTAGAAGTAGAACTGTGAATAAAACTTCGAAATTTGAATGGAAAAAAGAAACATTAAAATCACTACTTTTCGTGCAGGACACAAAATTCTGTTTTGAGCGCGGACAAGAAAATTTTGTATTAAAAATCTTATATGAAAGAACATTAAACTTTAAAGATGATAAATTTAATGGGAATAAAAAAGCGAAGCAAAGTGTTGCTGGCAGCCAAGATGAGCAGAGCAGAACAACTTACTTTGCTTTTCATAGGATACATTTTTGGCTCAAAACGTTCGTGATTTAGAAGTTTTAGACGTAATTTTAGCTTTTATTTCTAAGTCGTCTTGCAAATAATCATACTTGAGCAAAAATTCTTCTTACTTGAACTTGGTTCAATATTAAATCTGTCTTGTTTCATCAATTTCAATCGCTCAATTGTTTCGTCGGGAGTCTTCGGTTTAGGAGAGGCAAATTCGTCAATTTTCTCTTACTTTTTGGGGTTAAAGTTGGTTTTATACCACATTTTCCTACTCTATTTTGAGAATAAACGGCTTTTCCTCGAAAGGAAATTTTAATCCAACTTATTGATTTGAGGGACATAATCATTTTTTTTTTTTTTAGCGATTTCTAGTTGATTATAATAAGTTTCATTTAATAAAAGTTGAAGATTAGCTATTTTTGCAGAGATAAATCTTTATTCTTCACTTTATTAAAAAATAAACAAATTTTTTGTTTTTAAATAATGTCATAGATAAAATCTTAAATTAAATTATATTCTGCACAATACAACTGCATTCGAATAGATTAACACAACTTTTATAAAAATCATCTTGTAATTCAGTTTTATATTCGGAAAAAGTAAAATAAAGAACAATAATTTGAGGCAATTGCATAAATGGCACAAAATTTGTAAAAGTCATTTGCTGGTAGGGTAAAACTATATTTGAGGGTGCCTCCTTAGCAATTTATGGTTGTCACCATTCCTGTTTTCGTTGAATACCATGAAAATAGGTATGGTGGCCAAAACATAATGAAATTGCAATGAAGACAGTACAAGCAAACTTAATAACCCAAAAATGCATAAAATAACTTTCCGAGAATCAAGGGGGAACCATAAAGAATAGGCTAACCGCTGGTTGCTAAGAGATATTCTGTTGCCAATTTTCAAAATAAAATACAATAAATAATGAATGTGTCTTAAAAACAAGTAAATTCTACTGGTTTAATAAAAAGATAAAATTTTATTGGTGTGACTATTGAAAAATATTTTATTAAATGGGTCATGAGAGAGAAATTTTAAAAAAATTATGTAACTGAGTCTAATAATATGAATACGTCTGTATTAGTACAATAGTTTATTATTAGTAACTCATCATATTATCAGAAAATTCCATCCATACTAAAATACATACATTCATTTTTATTTATTGTTCATACATTCGTTTTTATTTATTATTTAAAACAAAAATGATTGCTGTAACTTTAAGATATATCAAAATGTGAAGTATTGATCGAAAAATTATTTAATTTAGTTTGAGATTGTAATATATTTATCCTAAAAAAACTAACCAGCTGAGATTTACTGTACGGTCATCCTTGGCGTGATTGTTTGGCATTTGGCGATAAAGAACATTTTTTGGAAACCCAACCAATTCTGATCAATGGCAGATGAAGGATTCCTACCAATTCCAACCTGGCTTGACGAATTCCAACCTCAGTTGTTCAAAATGTCGATATTTTTGGCGATTTTTTGAAAAAGTCGACAAGGGTGACCGTACAGTAAATTTTTACCAATTATCCGACTCAGAGTAAATGGAAGTATTGATAAATTTATTTAAAACTTTAAGGCATCATTAAAATCATTCAAACTACTATTGTATATTGCAATTCTATTGCATGTATAATCCGTGCTTATTTTTTAAATTCGCATAATGTATACAATATATAATTTGTGCAAAATATGTAAATAATGTACGAATTTGTACAGAATTCCTTATAATTATATCATGTAATTCTAGATTTATCATGATTTTAATCAATCCGAATCATTTTGTAAATAATGATTTAGTGTAAATCATTATTTTCACTAAAAATGCTTTATCACAAATTGCCTCAAACTAAAAATTGTTTCCACTTTAACCAAATTGAAAAATTTGTTTCTTTCTATTCCTACTATTAATCCACACTCACTCTATGATTAACTGTATCGACCCTTGCTTTACAAACGGATAATAGAAAATTTAATAAAAAGTAATTAAAAAAATTTTCTTTGCTGATTTATTTAATTAAGAATTAATTTAAATATTTTTTTTTATATTGTTTGTTATTCAGTGCATTTGTTACTGCTTTATGTATTTAATAACAGCTGAGTTAAATTTATTTTGAATTGTATTTCTATTCTTAAAATAAACTTATAATACATGCTTTTTAAATGATTATTTAATTTCAACAAATCAAAGAAAAATATTTAGGGATTTATCTTAATCTTTGCATTAGAGTTAGTCTTAACCTTAGATTTATTTTTAAGATATGAATCATTATTCCTAAAACAGATCTATAGTATTTCAATCGAACAATTGAATTTCGATGAATCAAATGTTTTAGCATTTATCTTAATCTTTGCATTGAATAAATTTACCTTGTTCCTAGATTTGTTTTTAAATTAATTATTGGAGGTAATTATTCGTAAAAGAGATCTATAATATCTCGTTCTTTACTAGTAATTAAATTACAATAAAACAATGTGGTAAATACTTAGAGATTTAATTCTTAACAACATTCAAGCGATTCTTTGAATAGTTCTAAATAATATAACGTTTATTAGTTTATCCTAAAGTAATCTCATAAGGTAATTGAGAATGTCAAAGACAATTGGGGGAAATCAGACAAATATATCACAAAAGAATATCTATTTATTCTCCTTTAAATAGAAATAAAAATTTAAAATTGGTGGATAAAATTGAATATTCATCATTATATATGTAAATAATTACTTGTTTAACTCACAGACCACAGTTATAAGTAAAATAAAGTTACGTAATGATGATCTCAATAGTAACGAAAGAAACAATCAAAATTCTATGTATTGTTAATGCCTAGAAAAGAAAATATACTTTTTTTGAATAGTATAAGATAAAGTAAATTTATCTTTTCTCCTTTTATAGTAACATTTTATAATAACATAAGTGTCAGTTTACAGTCTCACTTTCATGAAAAAAGATAAAGTAATTTATCTTTTTCATGTGAATTCGTAGTAATTTTGCACACATATTTAACACTCATGGACTAGTTTCAACATGAACATATTCTTAAGAATATTGTTTGTCCATATGGATTCAATGTTTTAGGTCATGACTTCAAAAGTCAAGATTATAATCGAAAATTTCAATTAAAAAATTTAAAAACTAGTTTTCTTGTTTAGTTATAGCCCAATATATGTCAAGCATAATTATCATACTCCACCACTGTCAAAGAGATATATACTGAGATGGAATATTCTCTTTACTTAATTCTTTACCATGGCATTCTCAGTACCATTAGAATTATCTAGTACAGAAGAAATGTACTAGATAATGCTGATGGTACTGAGAATGCTAAGGTAAAATTTCTCACAGTTTGAGGAAAATAAGAACAAGATCCCTGATTGCTGTTAGTATCTTTATCCAGACGTGGCTTTATAAAAACATTAACCCTTCTTTGCATAATGGTGGAAATTTCCATCATAACCTATAATGCCCAAAAATTATATAAAAGAACAAGTTCACTCTAAGTTGATCGTGTTTGGATACCTTTTTAATGTCCATTGCATAAAAAGAAACATAGCTGTCAAAAATAAACAAGTGTCATTATCAGTGCTTAAAGTTGTCTCATTCCGCTGTTTGTTGTAGTTGCAATAAACGTATGATTTCGTTTTTAATTTTGTTTTATTATATTAGAGTTTCTATTGCTACAAAATTGAAAATGAGTGGAAGAAAGGTTTGTAACACGTGTTTCTGTTATTTTCCTCTTTTATTTCTATTTAGTACTAAGCTAATGATCTAACTTTGGATGATGATGAAAATGTTTAGCATATTGTTTTTTGCTAAATTTATACTATAAATATATACTAAGATTTTTTTAACCATTTTTCCTTTAATTTTGAACATGAATTATATCAACTTGATTTATTTCACCAATAAAGAAAAAATCCTGCAAAGAAGAGTTAAGAACTGGAAGTGATTGACTGTAGATGAGCAATCAGTTTTAGAGTAAATATTTACTTTTATTTCTTATTGAGTCTTAGTAAAATTCGATTTTTGTATTTTGTCAGTTAAGAACTTGTTTTTTTTTGAATAATCGTACTAAACTCTGCGAAAAAGTTTCGCATTTATTTAGCCATAGGAAAAAGAAAATGTATAAAAGGATGTCATTCCCAAAAAGATTTCACGCCATCTATCACTGTCATAAGAGACGAACCCGAGTAAATATGTTGAAATCAAAGAGTGACTTTCAGGGAAATCCAAGAAAAATCGATTTCTAATATTCTTTCGACGTAACTTTGAAAGCAAGGAAGAAATTGTTTGATACCTAACAAACATGTATAATCGCTTTTATTTGAAAATATTTCATAAAAAAACTTTTCCTTATTAAAGAGTAAACTTTTTTATCCTTCATTTCTATTTTGTTCTTGTAAAAATGTTTTTTTTAATTTTTTGGTGAAAATGCGCTTTAGGTGCCCTACTATGCCAACTTGGCGAAAGTTTGCTGTGGGTTCCGTACTTGGCGGGTTTTCAAAAACACTGTTGCCAAGGCAATATTGGAATTCGATTTTTAACGGTTTTAAGCTAATTAACAACCAATGAAAATGACCGATTTTTCAAACTGAAACTAACTAACGACCAATGAAAATGCTAAAAGAAAAAACCAATTAATGAGCATGCACGAAAAAGCGCAAATTATTTCCTCCGGAGGTTGCCATAAAGAGATCATTAGTTATAAAAACGTCTGGTTTATCACGCTTGGTGCATTTATTGCCAAGTTGGCAGAGTAGGGGACCTAAATCGCAGATTAACGAATTTTTTTTCATGCAAGGATATTTAAAAATGCGTATATCGAGATTAAAATTGATAAGTACTCATTTGAAATATTTGGAGAGAATTAATCGAAAGATACCATTTACAATACTTTTTTTCATAGCGAAAACAATATAAACTAACAAAATATTAAGTTTTTAAAGTAAAAATTCTAAATTAAATTTTTAAAAATTAAAGAAAATTTTAGCAATCAATAGTGAAAAGAAACCATTTAAAATTAATTTATTATCTATTGCTGTGAATTACATACCTGATGAGTAGAAAAATTTCAAATTTCCTACGTGACGACTTACTACAATTTTCAATTAGCAAATATAAAAAAATAGTCTGTTAAAAGTTAAAGGGAATTACTAATAAACTCGATTAAACAATGTACGTGTTGCAGGTAAAGATCGAAATATATTAACTTGGTAACGATCACATAACCTGGCTAAACTGTAGATTAACTGATTTGATTTATTAATAATAGATAAGATTATCTATTATTATTATTAGATTATCTTATATTTTATCTAATAATAATAATAACAGATGAGATTATCTAGGTAATGGTTGCATTCAGCATTGTCGAAATTCAAAAGTTAATTGTTGAAAAACAATTAATTTGTTATTGTTTAAATGACTTGATTCAACAAATCCTATAAAAAAAATAAATAAACACCAACATTATGTTAGTTACGTTAATTATAATAATAATATTCTAAACCATTTGTTTTTTCAATTATAGTTTTTTAAAATTAATGTTTATTGATTTTCTCGACTAATTTGTTCATCATTTGATTGCTTTAACTTGATTTTCTGAAAATCGAAAAAAAAAAAAAAAAAAAAAAAAAAATTTTGAATAATTGTGTTAATTTAAGTGTACAGGAGCATTGTTAGTGTTATATCAAAATTCGGTAAAGATTTACTGCACGATCACTATCAGCGATTTTTCAAAAAGTTGCCAAAAATCTCGCCATTTTGCACAAGCGAGGTATAAAAATAAACAGAATATTGAAAAATACTGCCTGATTGGTCGGAATCCCTCATCTGCGATTGGTCAGAATTGGCCGGGTTCCCAGAAAATGTTATTTATCACCAAATATGGAAAACTCGCGCCAAGAGTGACCGAACAGTAAATCTCAGCTGTTTATCTTAAGCTGGAAATAATTGAGTGCATGCTGCGCCCAGCTTGATACTAAACCTTAACTTAATCGAACATATTTGTCAAGGACGACTAGTAGCTGCTCTCAATCTTCCTTTTAGGACTCTAGCCATGCTTTAAACTGCTTTACAAGAGCAATGGCTTGCACATCCTACACAATTAATATACCGCATAATTAAGAGCTAGACATATGAGACAAATATAACCAAACAAATCAACAGAGGCTCGGTATTATTTGTGTACATATTTTAAAACGCTTGGCTACTTATAATCTTTCCTTAACCTTTACATATCTGTTGACAATATCGTTCGTGTACAGAAGCTGGATGGACCTGTGTTATGAACAAATCCTGATGCTGACAAGCAGATGAATTTAGAGAGGGGAAGCTAATTTCATACAGCAAATGGCTAATATGGTAATATGGCATGAGGCTAATATGGTGGTGATGGTTTAATGATTTGAGGTACTTAATAATCATTAACCTTCTATAAAATAAACAAGAAAGTTCTTGCCGTTTCTAATGACCCAAAAGATGATGACCAACAGAAAGTGTAGCCTATTGTTGTTTCTCGAAGTAACCACCATCGACATACAACACCTTTTGTGAATGTGTCTCCTGTTGTGCAATTCCTTTGCTGTAAAACTTGGGGATTTTGTACGCAAAGAAATCCATGAATGCTTGCTGTAAGTCTGTTTCATTGGTGAAGGATTTTCCATGAAGATGATTGTCCAAGAAATGGAAGAGGTAGTAATCTGATGGTGTAAGTTCAGGTGAGTAAGGTTGATGGCACAAAGTCTGCTGTATGGTATTCCTGGGCATTCACGCGACATGCGAGTATTTGGATCAAACTGTTGGATGATAACGTTCTACCTTACGAGACTGCATATACGAATGATTTCTATCAGAATAAAGTTACTGATCGTGTGATTTATCTAGTCATATCTTTTAGCTTACTTCTTAGAAAATTGATAGGAACTCCTTAAAAATATTTTGAATCTATTTCCAATCAGACAGAGGGGTTTTCCATTCTTCTACTACCTAAAACTAAAAAATCGCAGTGAACCCAATGCAAATGAAATATAATCTTTTCACTTAATTAAATTCAAAAAAGTGATTTATTTAAAATGTTAAATGTTTAAGTGGAAATATAAATTAATAAATTAAGATATTAATTTAAATTTAAGAAAATAATCTATTAAGTACCTTAATATTTTAAGAAATTCAATAAGAAAAATTATTCTTCATTACATTTTAGGATTAAAAATGAATAGAATTTTATGTGCTTTAGATATGATTTAGAAAAGAGGATTTTTGGGTTATCGAAACCTAATAACTTTTATTATACAACGATTTGAATTGAAACTTAGCTTGAATTTTAAAGCATCTGGTTTTTAATATTTCGCCAAAAGTTGTGCGCAGTATTTTAAATATCATAAATAATAATCAAATAAAAAGATAATAACATAGATTCAATTTTTCATATGTGAAACCATTTTCCGAATTAAAGTCGATGCCAACAATATTTTTCGAAATTTTGTTACAGAATTTCCCATTTTATTATTTTGTTTGGAAGTAAAAGTTTCTAAGTATAATAATAAAATACTTGAAGAAATATAAAAAATATTTAAACATAATTTTTTTGTTTTTTTTTAATAATTAAATATTTAATCTCTTAAAAAAATTTTTTTTTTCGTGAAAATTCTTTCTCAAAGTTTTTTTTTTCAAAGTTTGAAAAAGAACTGTTATCGATACCTAACTATGAAAACTTTTTCTACCAAGTTTGGATGTGTAATTTTAGTTCGCGCCATCAGCATCAGATGGCGCTATTCACTTTCAAAACTTGTTGCTAAGCAACCGAGGCTTAGATTTTGCTCTCTCTGTCGGAGAAGCGAATATCAACACATAAAATTTTATTCTTCCCCATCAGAGGTTCGAAATGACGGAATGGCCGAAGCTCGGACAGAAAACATGCCGCCGCGCCGCAGTTTGCCGGACGAAGAGTGTGCTGTATCCGGCAACAAATCGAAACCCCATTCTCCATTAAAGAGAGGATTAACACGCGTGTCTAAGTGGGTTCAAGTGGCTCGTAAAACTATAATTCCCGGAGGAGAAAGTTCCATGGGTCACGGAATTTCCAGTCAGATTCCCCGACGTCAAGATGCACAGGAGGATCCGACTGATGAATTAAATGATCCTAATCCAGACTCCAACGTCCAGGAACTGCGGGAGGAAATTGAGAGACTAAAGGGTTTGCTGGAACAAAAGGAAGAAATAATCAAAGAGTTAAGGCAAGAAATTCAACAGATGAAAGTAAGATTTAATTCCTCAAAATTAAAAATTCCACCGACATACATACATACATACATACATACATACATACATACATATATATATATATATATATATATATATATATATATATATATATATATGAAGAGTTATTAATAATTTTTTTACAGTAACTAATAGAGATTTCTGCATGTCATTAAACATTTGTAATTAATTTCATGGGAAAAGATTTAACTAACATATGTGCGTATACATAGACGCACACTTATATGCGTTTATATCTAAATATAACCACAAACATACACCATAATAGTATTAAACTTATAAATTTGACTAAGTGAATAAATATCATTAAGTACGAAATACTTTTTTAAAAGAATGTCGGAATATGAAAAATTTAAGACTCAAATTTTAACTAAAGTTAAAAGCAGAAATATATTATTGAATATTTTTTTATACTAAATATCATTAGAAGTTTAATGTCTCCATATAAATATGATGGGAGTTAATGAAAAGTCTCAAAATATTTAACAGTTTGTCATAGATATAAACTTAAAGATGAAAAAAGTTTCCTACAGTTACATAAATATTTATAAACAACATTTTTTTCAATTTAAGAATACATTAAAAAGGCTAATATTCAGTTTAACTATGTAATCATTCTTGTAGTTGTTTTTTATTGAAATATTTACGGTATGTGGCATTGAAATATATCAATACATTTTTAAAACTAATTAAAATTTTGTTTCGCAAGCCTTTCAAGTTTTGTTTTATTAATAAAATTTTGTGTTTTCTTTGATGACCAAGTCAAAGTGAAATTAATTTAAATTTTGTTCTTCTCTTTTACTTTTTGTTTAATTTTATTACATTAACTTTTCGTATTTTTCAACTAATATCAAATAAAAATAATGAAATTTATTTATTACTTATTTACTCAACTGCCTTGCAGTTGTTTCTAAACATTTGTTTTTGATAGTTCTGTCAAATAATAAAGTTATCAATAATAAACTTAAATAAACCTTATATGATATAATAGACTTCCTTTTGCTTCTCTCTTAGTAGGAAATACCACTTTGCACATTTATAAAGTACAATTTTGATTTTAGGAAGTGAAACTTATTGAAGAATCATGTGCATGTGTAAAAAATCATGTGCATTCATTTAGTTAATTGAAATTAGAAACTCAGCCATAGCATTTGTGATACTATATATAAAAAAATTATATATATGAAATAGTTTTATAAGATGTTGTAGAAGCAAATATATAAACCAATGTATTTATAAAATGATTTTCACTGATTTTTTTAATTAAAAAAATTTGAATATGTCACTTTTACAAAGAAGAGTATGGTTTTTTTTTTTTTCTTTTAATAAAAACTAATTCACACTTACGAAATATAATTTTATATGAATTCTAATAATGCATTAATATTTTTTAGATAATTGTGGTATTTATAAATAAAGTGCAATTTAATAAGCATTTTGACCTTTATAACTTGGGACGTGGTGGTCTGGTTGGTTAGGGTGTGGTTCTCGTTACCGAAAGGTTGTGAGTTCAAATCCCGGCTTATCCAGATATCCGTCTTGTTTGTTATTGGCCACGTAGGCACGTGAAATATGTTGTGGACACCATGTTCTCATTCTAAATTAATACCTCTGGGATTGTTAGGAGACAAACCTACGGTTTTCTCTGCTCTGGCTTCCTATCTCTAAATGGATCATTGATTTATCAAATGCTATTTTTTCTAATTTCCCATTTGATCTGACTCTGTCAGATCAGATTAATGAAACCGATGACACTAATGAAGCTCGATACAAGAGGTAAGCAATTATGCATATCCTCCAGGTCTAGTCTAAGGCAGTTCCAATACATGCAGAGATGACGCCTGTTTTTGATGGTATTTAGGACAGAGAGAAAACCTTTTACTTTCCCCCAGAATATGCGAGATTCCTCAAGTACCCATTGCCAAAACGGAACAGACATGTTTGGTTCACCTGTCACAACATGAGACAGGGAAATCTTGATGTTGGTGAGGCGGCTGTATTAACAAGTTTTATTTATTTCGGACCTTTTGCCTTGAGAATAACTTTAAGTATGTGCTCTCTGAGGTGAAAAGGAAATTTGGTCTAGTCCTTCCCCCGCAAAGAGTTCCAGCCAATTTATTACCGTAGATATTAACATGGGATGCGATCCATTGAAATACTACTACTACTAGCCAACGCTCACCCTTGGTCTTCTTCAGTCTGATCCAGTATGGAGTGGTCAAGAGCTGGACAGGACTCCAGATGTTCGCCATTCATCTTTTAATGTTCACAGAGGGTGCATTCTGGCAAAGCAATGACTTTTATTCTGTGTAAATGAGATGGAAGGTAGTCGTGTCCTGTTGTTTCTAGACGAAAGTTGTTGGGATCGATTGGCCGGGAACTATTGAAATTGTACTTTGTATTGGTGAGAGATGAGAATTAGTTTTCGCAAGGTAGATAAACTGGTTTTATATCCTATGTGGGTCCAATTTTAAAGATGTCGAATTAAACTACGGCTGTCAGATAGATCCTATGTTGATTGCAATTAGTTCACTTGCTTGCAAATTAATTAATGTCCATGAAACTCACTGTAATTCAACAATTCATGAGTATAGCAAAACATGCTAAATAACAGCAATAAAAAATGTAGAAAACGTTAATCTGCGCTTTAGGTCCCCTACTCTGCCAACTTGGCGATAAATGCACCAAGCGTGGTAAACCAGACGTTTTTATACCTAATGAACTCTTTATGGCAACCTCCGGAGGAAATAATTTGCGCTTTTTCGCGCATGCTCATTAATTGGTTTTTTTTCTTTTAGCATTTTCATTGGTCGTTAATTAGCTTCAGTTTGAAAAATCGGTCATTTTCATTGGTTGCTAATTTGCTTAAACCGTTAAAAATCGTATTCCATTATCACCATGGCAACAGCGTTTTTGAAAACCCGCCAAGTACGGGACAAACAGCACACTTTCGCCAAGTTGGCAGAGTAGGGGATCTAAAGCGCATTTTCACCGTAGAAAAAATTATCTCCATTGTTATATAAAAACTCGCGATGAACTTTCCAAGGTTACTTTTCCTGATGGCTACTACTACTGTTAGCCAACGCCCACCCTTTGGCTATTCAGCCATGAGTGGGTGCGCTGACCGAGCCCTCTAAAGTTCTTCAGTCTGATCCAGAGTGGAGTGGTCAAGAACTGGACAGAACTCCAGATGTTCAGTTTTCATGATGACTTCTTACCAATTTTAATCTTTTCAGGACCAATTGCTTCTGAATTATTTAAACAATTGGTGCTGTTCGAATAACCAAATGAAAAAATATCACGGGAAAAATTTTTTAATTTGATTAATAAACGCGTGGGGTTAAACGTTCTCAACTCTGGCTTTTATTTGTATTCTTTTACTTAAAAAGCATAACCTTTTTTATGTATATAAAAGGCATTGTGATATTTCAAAAAGGTTATGCATATAAAATGAAAATAATTTTATTACTCTTTTCTTAAAAGACTATTATATGGTAAATATATTATATATTTTAACAATTGGTAGTTAAAAAGATTAATTTAATAATGCTAAACTAAATATTTTATTTAACAAAATTTATTAAATAAAATTATTATTAGTTTCACATCCAGAGGGGAAAGATTCAATATATTGTTTCAGAATTGAACGAATAACGTATTTTCACTCTAGGAAAATACAAAGCAATTTCATATCGAGTCCAAATCAATATAGACTCTTATCGTAATTTGTTGATAATGATAAGTGAAAAATATATATCTCTGGGAATTGGAATCACTTAAAAATATTAAGAGGATTTCCTGTTAAAATAATCTGTACAACTAGGGGATAAAACACAGTGTCATGTTTTCTTTTTTTTTTTTCTTAAGTTTGATAAAAATGATGTAACCTCTCAAATTATCTTCCAAATAACATTATTTTTAAATAATTTAGTATATTATGGTATGTTTAAAATGATTAAATATATGGATGTATATATTGTTTTATCTATAAAACGAGCAATCTCGAAAATCAAAGTGTAACACATTTTATTCTGTTAAGTTTTATAAAAATGTTGTACTACTCAATATATTTTCCAAGTATATATTAGTTTGGGGAAAAAGAAATCCATTATTTTTACGTGAACTTTATGTAACTTCCTTTGGATTCACTTTGTAAAAAGGTTTAAAACAGCTTTCATGTAGATTTTTAGGTCT
Organism: Latrodectus geometricus; assembly: GCA_026290005.1. Lineage (NCBI taxonomy): Eukaryota > Metazoa > Arthropoda > Arachnida > Araneae > Theridiidae > Latrodectus > Latrodectus geometricus. Next base: position 16,556 of record JAPDSC010099622.1, on the reverse strand, counting down.
TGCGCGTTACGACTGCTGACATTCGGTCAACTTCGATCATTTTTGATATTTTATAGACATTTTCGACGATGCTGTATCCACATGCGAGGTGCATCTCTAACATCAAAAATACCCGAACGGAATCGACGAAACAAAAATTGTACGTAACTGGTTGTTACAGTCATATATAGGACGATAAACACCTTTCACAATTTTAACCACCCGGCTATCTTTTTCGCCGTTACAAGAGAAAAACGAAAATGTATCGAATTTTCTGTTTGTTGTCTTCTATTTTTAAAACCTTGTACTCATAACTGAATTAATCAAACAAAAACCGTAAGAGAGTATTTTAGTGTCAAATGTCACCTTTCCAACGAGCATAAATCTGAAATTGTTTGATAGATACCTCACGAGATAGCGATCACGACAGACGTCTACCGAAAAAATAATGGATTACTTTTCCCCCAAACTAATATATTAGAATCAATTTCATAGAATTTAGAGTTCAGTGTAAAATAGGGTACCCCTTGGTTTGGCGAAAAATATTGTTGATATAATTTAATTTCTGGTAACCCTGGTATTTTTATAATTTATGAAACGTAGTTTTAGGGTTGCCATTTTGTCAATCCTATTTTCGCATCTATCTTGACGTTAAAAACATTGCCAAAAAACTCAAGGAGTTCCTGCAAGTAAACTTTTATAAAATTTAGTGTTAATGTAGATTTAGGTAGATTAAATATATAGATAGATAACATCGAGATACACATTCATTAAATACAATGACGTTTACTATAATGAGATACAATATAATGTATTAATCTAGAAATTGTGAAAATTATAGTTTTTATTTTATGGAAAATGATAGCTGGAGAGGTCTAACGAAGTACTATTTAATTTACTTTTTAAAATCAAGCTATATGAGGTATAAATATCTCAATACTTTTCCATTACTGGATGCTATTAGTGATATGACTTTCTCAAAACTAGCAAGCAAAAAATAAGCAATGAAATATTAATTTTTATTCCTAAAAAACCCTTTAGTTCAGAATAGATCTACAGAAGGTTTCTACGATTTCTAACTGTTGCAAGCAAAAAAGAAAAGACAAAAGCAGATATGAAATGACCAGTAGCAAAAATCGGCATCAATAATATAAAAATATAGAATTCCGCTAGGACTGCCGTTTAGAGTATAACGATGTTTTAAAAATTCATTGTCGATTTTGTTGACTTGTTTTATGGAACTCAAAAATAGATAAGTGCCAAGGTCTCTTTGGCCATAAAAAACACTTTTTCTGATTCATATAGAATAATAGTTTGAATGATATTTCTCAAACTTTCTGTTTTCTATAGCTTACATATTCACAATTTTCTTAGTTGAAGAATTTTCTGCAGTTTAGTTTGACGGATAGGATGGTAATTTAAAATTATTTTTCACTTATTGTTTCTTATCTTAACCAAAATATACTGAAAATGTACTTCTGAAGAAATACCTCTGATTTATTAATTAGAGAAAAATGTGATGTATTGGCTTTCATCACATGGATGCATATTTTGGTCTTGGATCCTAATCTGGTATACATTTGGTCTTGTCATTTAAAAGACTATATTTATGGAAATTTTACAAAAATTGAATTTTGAGTTTGTTTTGAACTATGTGTAACACTTTTAAAGTCAATATAAAAACAAATTTCACGTTACTGATGTAGAAAGTTCTTTGATAATAATATTTTTAATTTTGTTACTTATTGTCAGTCAAACCTTTACTGAACAACGTTAAAAACACCTACGATTAACAAATACTTGGATGTCAAACTCAAATTACTAAAAAAACTGCCGCCCAAGCTGTCTAGTGGTTAGCGTACCTGATTACAGATGGTTGGGACCTGGGTTCGAATCCTGGCTCGGGCATGGATGTACTCTCTCTTTTTCTTGTCTTTGTCCTTTCTTTGTGCATGAATGGTTGCCTACCCTATAAACGGTTACTTATGGCATGTGTGTACTGAGGAAGTCGGACTCTACATCAAATTTGGTTCAGTTGGAAAAGTGGAGCAGCGCACCCCATATTGCCAGCCTGGCTGGCACACGACAACAACAACAACTAAAAAAACTCAGATATTCTATAAAAATTTAACCTTAAGGGTTTGAATCGTGGTAAATGCCATGCTTTTTGGTGTGATGATTCTTGATGATTCCAACCACAGTTTATTTGCAGCTGATAGATACTGACATCTGAATTCACTGCTGTAGAGATATGTACTTGATGTACATCTCTCTTATTTTTCAGTACTACTAAACTAAAACACTATATATATGTTTTTCAGTACTATTATATAAAATATGCCACCCAACCTGTCTAGTGGTTAGCGTAATTCACTACGAATGGGGTGGGACTGGGTTCAAAGCATATCAAATGAAGTCTTGAAGTTCCCGGGTTCGAATCATGGTGCAGACATGGGCGTTTTCTTTCTCTTTCCTTTCTTCTTAGATGGTGTATGAATGAATCACATGATCTGTCGGTCGATGGCTGTGTGGTTAGCGTTCCTGACTCCAAGGCCGTTGGTTCCGGGTTCGAATCCCGGTGCAGGTATTTGCGTTTTCTTTCCCTGTCCTCTCTCCTGAGATGGTGTATGAATGTGGCCCGCCCTATAAACGGGTTTTTAGTGGTGTGACGTGTGTAGTGCTACTCGCCTCCGTGAGTTGGTTCACAGGTGCTCACCGGGTAACGATAAATGAGTAGCAGTTTCCGGTAGTGGCGAGAAAGGGTTAATCACCCAAATGCCCATCATTGGAAAAAAAAATGTAAAATATTTTGATTTCTTCTATTTTTAACATTTAAAAGTTTTTAAATTATATTTTTTTCTGTAGTTTTGAGAACAAATTACAGGGTTCTCATTGCATTTGGCTTATATTTTCTAACTGAATCAATAAGATAGAATAATCAAACATAGTAATTTATTTTTGCGATATAATTTTAACTATACTATGTATCTAAAGAAAATACAATTTCAAAATGCTATGATTGTGTTAATATGTTGTGAGAAACATAAATAATGTGCTTTTTACATTTTTCAATTTTTTTTCTTGAGACTTGCAGTAAATAAATGTAAGATTTCATGAGGAAATTTTCCAATTTATTTTCTGGCAACGCAAACATTATTGTTTTGTTTGCTTTTAAAACGTTAGTTTTATGAAAAATGGATAGGATGTTATATTTACTCGTAAATATTAGATGAGAAATTGAATACTTAACAGTTTTAACGCTTAACATACATTATTAAGAAGAAAAATATCACATTTCCCACCTTTCTAATAACATTTAATTCTCAAAATATTAGGAAGGTATTAAATAATACGTTATTACGTTTTTTTCGTGAAAGAAATTTTTCGTACTCTCATTATTTTTCATATCATTATTCCTCAAGAATTTTTTTATTTTGTAAATTAGTTTTTATTTTTTTTTTCACAACATTTCGTTCATTAATAAATAAGGAAAAAAGAATTAATTGATTATGTTTCTGGAAGATATAGATTTTAGGATAAGAACGAAGAATTTTGTTTAACTTTCCTTTTACATAATTATTTTGTAATATGTAATTTATTCATTATAACACATTGATTATTGGGTTTGTAATTTATTTTTTTCTAATTTTATTCTCGATGCTTGCAATGTTTTACTCTAGGTATCTGTTATTTCCATTCAATTTTTTTTAAACAAAAATAAATTACTTGTTTTTTTCTGATTTTGCAATATGCTAATATTTAAAAACAATTACCAGTTAAAAAATTATAAATCTTTCAAACTTAATTGTAAGAAATGTGTTAATAACTTTTTCTCACAAAAAAAATTAAACTAAATACCATTTAATGAATTACATGATTTTTGTATTTTATTTCTACATTTATATATTGAACGTATTTATATTGAAAGGGACCGCCCAACCTGTCTAGTGGTTAGCGTAACTGATCTGGTTCGGGTTCTGGTCGGGGTAAAGGATCTGAGATCGAATCCCGGATCAAAAATGGATGTACTTTCTCTTTCTCTCTCTCTCTGTGTGTTTCTTGTCCTTTCCTCAGATGATGGATGAATGTGGCCCACATTGTAAACGGGTTTCTGGTGGTGTGGCGTGGTCGATGCTACTAGTACCTCCGTGTTCACAGGTATCACCGGGTAACGATAAAATGAGTAGCAGTTTCGGCCCTTGTTGCAGTAAATGGGCTAATGTACTTTCTTGCTCAAGGGTGCCCGCCATTAGAAATAAAAAAAATTATTGAAAGGGAGAATATCATAAATTACACTAATAATAGTTCTGTTTTCAATCTATTAATGACGTGTTAATAACATAAAAATAATTTTTTTTTATTCAAGTAGACGCATGTCACACCCGTATGATAATATATGATTAATGTTCACTGGCCTTCAAAAATTAATGAGTAACTGGTTTTCTTTTTTATCTAATTTTCAAATGAATGAAAGTAGAAATACCAAATTTGAATGACATGTACACAAGACATTGATTGCAACATAACAACACATAATAAAAAACGCATATATGATTTACAACAAAAAAATCTCGCTGGAAAAAAAAATCAGTTTTATGTGGTAAAATATCATAGAAGCATAATAAAAAGGAGTTTTTATAAGGGATAAGCCCACCCTTAGCATTGACGGTTACGAGTTTCCTAACTGTCAATTAAGTTATGATTATTGAAATGGTAAGCGAAGACCAAAGAATGGAGTAAGCTCTTGTCCAGGTCTCATACCACATTGACTGCTTATCACACGCTACCGCGTGGCGTGGCGCTATCACCGAAGAGCCAATCACGCGCCAGAGCGTGATGTGTGATGTCTCCGTAGCCAGTCACGCGCAGGCGCGGGAAAATCCACTTCTGATTGTTCATTCTTTAGTTCATTTGGCACTACTTGCAGAGTATTTCTGCTGGTATCGGAATGGAATTATGATTAGAAACTCTCTGTAAATATTTAATTTACAGATATAAAATAATCATATTTCATTAATAATTTTAAATCATATTTCCAATAATTAGTATGTTGGCTTCTGGGTACAATCTACTTCTATGTCAAGGCAATAACTATCAACCCCATCTCTAGGGACTGGCAGTTAATGTGTTAAATACCTTGGAAGAGGACTTAAAGCACCAACCTGTCCACCAAGATAGACTCACAGATGCCCAATGAGAATCAGGTCTCACAGACCTTCTACGAGAGCCATAAGATATTGCTCCACAACTACAGTTTGATGAGGTCATGCAAATTATTATTCATCAGAATGAGATTATCGCTAATGGCACTGATATATATGCGGGCATAAGGATCACAGTTTCTCCCTGGAACATATGGAGGTCAATATGGCCACCTCCCCATTATTGCAACACCACGTCTATGTCTCAACTATGTCTTTCTACAGTTGTTGGATTGATGATGCTTTGTTCTCTCATGAAAAGCACACGTTCTGAAACACTCCATCGAATGAATTTATACTTGTTTGTAGAAATAGTCCCATTACTCTCTGGTCCAGGAAGCGTTTTCTATTCCCCAAGATAAAAGGGCCCTTCTTTGTCGTCCGATGAGAGGGAAACTCACAATTTGTCGTCTTGTATGATGAAAATACCTGCGCATGGCACTAGCTGATATTCTTCTCTCTGATGCAACAGAGTGGTTAGCAACAAATTGCAGCACATAAACGCTTCTTTTCCTTCTGTTCGAAAGATCTATAAAACGTTTTTTGCAAGTGTTGTAGTTCGTTGTCGGCCTCAAACATGTCTTCTGGAGACAGAAGCTTGGGTCGGTCTGATATGGAGTTTGGAGACGATGGAAGACACTGT
>JAPDSC010099622.1:0-10633 GCA_026290005.1 Latrodectus geometricus | reverse complement strand
TATATATATATATATATATGTATATATATATATATATATATAATGCTTACAGAAATAAACTCTAAACTAATTTCATGGTCTTTTGTTGACCAGATGAAAAGGAGAGGGAAAGAGCTTTTGTTACATTTCTTTAATACCATAAAAACTTTTCTCGAATTAGTTAATTTTCTTTTCATTTAATTCAGTTCTAACTTTATTCATTTTTCCAGGTCTCAATTTTTCCATTTCATTTTGATATTTTTTATATGCCTACATCTTTTACGTTTAAAAGTTTTTTTTAGTCAGAGATTTTGTGTTCTGTTTATATGTATTTTTTAAAGTTTCTAAATGGAATCTTATGCGTTAAATAAAATGAATTATTTAATTAATTTTAGAATTTTATTAACTTTAATTTATGAACTTAAAATTATTTTAAGAAATTAATATTTATTTTCAATCAAAATTGATATATACTTTAAATTTATGTATACAAATATTAAACGAAATTATAAAGGCACCAAAGGCGAACGTTGTGGGCTGTGTGATTAGGGTCATTATCCTGATAAAAAATAAAGTTGTATCCAATGCCCGAATTTTGGTGGATAATTTTATAAATTATCTTTTAAAATATTGATATAAGGCGTATGGTTCATTGTACCTTCAATAAATACCAAATTACCTAATCCTGAAGCTGACATACACCCTAATACAAGGACACCTCTACCGCAATTCTTTAGTGTTCCAACTTAGGTCTTGGGACTAAAATCCCCGTTTTTTCTTCTCCATACAATTATACGCCAATCGGAAACCAAGAATGTTAAATTAGCTTTCATCTGCAAATAGGATTTGATTCCAATACGCTTCAACCTTATTTATTTATCATTGATTTTTCGAAGGAAAGCCTGAAGTTTATAATTTTTGCACTTAGCAAAAATTTTCTTCCACTAGAGCGTCCATGTAATCCAGCTGATCTGAGTTATTCGTTGAACAGTTTCAAGCGAAGTTGAACATTTTTCAGTAAATTCTATAGAAATCTTTTACAGGACTCAAACGTGTAATTTTTACAAATTTTCTAACTATAAATATCTGATCACGTTAACCCTTCTTTGCATGATTTTTTCTTTATTAGTGAAATTAATCAAGTTGATATAATTCACGTTCAAAATTAAAGGAAAAATGGTTAAAAAAATCTTAGTATATATTTATAGTATAAATTTAGCAAAAAACAATATGCTTAAAATTTCTATCATCATCCAAAGTTAGATCATTAGCTTAGTACTAAATAGAAATAAAAGAGGAAAATAACAGAAACACGTGTTCTTCCACTCATTTTCAATTTTTTAGCAATAGAAACTCTAATATAATAAAACAAAATTATAAACGAAATCATACGTTTATCGCAACTACAACAAACAGCGGAATGAGACAACTTTAAGCTCGTTTCACTGATAATGACACTTGTTTATTTTTGACAGCTATGTTTCTTTTTATGCAATGGACATTAAAAAGTTATCCAAACAAGATCAACTTAAAGTGAACTTGTTCTTTTATATAATTTTTTGGCATTATAGGTTATGATGGAAATTTCCACCATTATGCAAAGAAGGGTTAAGTTAACTTTGCCAGGTTACCACTTCTTACCTTATTTTCGATCCAATTTTCTTCTTTAAAGTGTTTTTCCACATACTGCACTGTAGAACGGGGTAAATTTACTAATTTAACAATTTCCCTGATGAATGTTTTACCCATATGATGCAAAACTGTCTACTTTCAAATGCTGTTCGTAGTTTCTTTACGACTACGAGCCATTTTTAAGCATTATATAAAATATAACGGAGTAAGACAGCAAAGAATGAAATCAAACCCTTTTTTAAACGTCACCAAAATGAAAAAATAAAAAAACTTCCAGAAGATATATTTTTACTTAAAGAATTTTACAAAAATGTTTCGGTGTACATTGACTTTTGTGGCGTGTTTTATCTATGTTTCCTTGCATTTTCAATTTTAGAAAATGAAAATAAGTCAATATTAAAAAACAAAATCTTTGGTTTTATTCAGAATGGTATGGAGGGGATATGAAAAAAATATTGTATTTATATTTGAATTCAATTCCGGACAACAGTACTTTATTTTCAAGATTTTAAAGTGTACGAATGCTTTTGAGAGGCACTGTATATATGTATATAAAAATTCTTAGTTTACAAAGTTTTAAAGACATCTTAGTATTTAGTTTGTTGAGATCAATTTGAAATATATTTTATAAGAGCTTGATTAAATCTGTCTGCCCTGTATAAAAACACTTAAAATACTATATTTATTACTGTGTGGCTTAAAAAATTTTTCCGTCTCATTGATGCTTCTTTTTTTATGTCAATTTTTAAGGAAATTAATTTCCTTCGATGCTTTAATACAACACTCGAGGTGTTTATCTATTTTCCCATGGGAAAAAGCTCTGATGAAGAAGGATTTCTCCTGTTCCGAAGATCACATTTCTCTAGTAAAGACACAAGATATAATCAATTTAATCATTTCCAGTATACTTGAATTAATAATTTGTTAAAAATGTGAATCTACCCCTTTGGAAATATATATTTAAGAATTGCAAGTATTATATTCAAATAAGTTGTTTTTTGAGATCAAGCTTTTAGTTTTGTAAACGAAGATTTTTATAAACTGTATTGTGAATGTTTTCGATTCTATATTGGCAATACTTTAATGAAACCTTTATAGAAGATGACTTACAGTCTACACTGTTTAGGGGTTAGCGTGCCTGACTGGGGGTAGGGAGGTCCTGGGTTCGAATCCTAGTTCGGGCATGGATGTACTTTCTCTCTCTCCTGTCTTTGTCCTTTCTTTGTATGAATGGTTGCCTACCCTATAAACGGGTACCTATGGCATGTGTGTATTGAGGAAGTCCGACCCTCACCAAATCATGGTTCAGTTGGAAACGTGGAGCAGCGCGCCCCATAATGTCATCCCGGCTGGCACTCGACAAAAAATAAATATATAAAAAAAAGACTGAAATTTTTATAAATCTTTTCTGTTATTTCTCTGATTAAAAATTTAAATGGAAACAACAGTATTATATATATATATATATATATATATATATATATATATATATAATTTAGTTAATTATTTTGAATAACAAAATATAATATTTGGAACTCTAATTCATTGCGAACAGACTTAAATTCTCTTCGTTGTCTTGTTTATCAATTTCGTCTTAGTATGATGCCAATTTTGTTTATGAATTTTATTTTAATGGGACATTAAACTTCTAGAAACATCAAAGCCTGGGTTTCAAATAAAACCCGCAAATCATTAAGGTAAGCTAGTGCACTAACCATTTGGCTGCTAACTCTATTGTCAGTAAAAGTTAAAAAATTTTGTGCTTTGATTTATAACTTTATCTTTTGAAACATAGTAATAATAGTTAATAAAATAAATAATATAAGTTGTTTAACTGCTATATTTGATATATTTTTGCTTTTTTTTCTGAGCTTATGTCCTAATCTTAAAGAAAAACTTTGTTATTTGGTAATACATTCAATAAACAAAACATTATCTCGGGTTTAGTATTTAAGATTAATTTTATGCTTTTGTTACTTATATATAAATCATATGCATTCTAAAATTTAAATACACGATTCGTTTATTAGTAATTTAAATAGTCTTCCATGTCACTGATGCAAATCTTACCGAACCGACATTTTTAGCGCCAACACACGGAATACAGATAAAAACTAGTAATCGTTAGCACTAAACATTTAGTAAAAGTAAAATGGAGTAACAATGCAAATGAAATAAGTGATTAATTTGGGAAAGCATAGTGATTCGTGATATTTTGTTTCGTTTTGCTGGTACTGTTTGGCAAATTTATCGCTGATCCCGGCGAAACTAAATAGCACACAAATTTACAGTAAAGATTTTTTTCCAATGACGGGCACTGGTAAACCTGTTTATAGGGCGGGCCACATTCATCCATCATCTCAGGAGAAAGGACAGAGAAAGAAAAAGAAAGAAAATATCCTTACCTGAATCGGGATTCGAACCCGGGATTAAGAGTCTAGGAGCCTGGAATGCTTACCACTCAGCTATCAGCCGGCTTTACAGGAAATATAAAAAGTTAATATAGTTTTAACCCTTCTTTGCATGATTTTTTCTTGATTGGTGAAATAAATCAAGTTGATATAATTCATGTTCAAAATTAAAGGAAAAATGGTTAAAAAAATCTTAGTATATATTTATAGTATAAATTTAGCAAAAAACAATATGCTAAAAATTTCTATCATCATCCAAAGTTAGATCATTAGCTTAGTACTAAACAGAAATAAAAGAGGAAAATAACAGAAACACGTGTTGCAAACCTTTCTTCCACTCATTTTCAATTTTTTAGCAATAGAAACTCTAATATAATAAAGCAAAATTATAAACGAAAGCATACGTTTATTGCAACTACAACAAACAGTGGAATGAGACAACTTTAAGCTCGTTTCACTGATAATGACACTTGTTTATTTTTGACAGCTATGTTTCTTTTTATGCAATGGACATTAAAAAGGTATCCAAACACGATCAACTTAAAGTGAACTTGTTCTTTTATATAATTTTTGGGCATTATAGGTTATGATGGAAATTTCCACCACTATGCAAAGAAGGGTTAAATTCCCCCCATTGTATGTGTAATTTGCTTATAGTGAATTAATGAGGTATTACTTATGTTTAAATTCTGTTCTCTTGTAAAAATTCTACAAAGAAATATCGATTTTAATGTAACAGGCATGAATGATACCAACAAAAATATTATGGAGGATCTTTTGAATGTTATTTACTGTCTAGTTATAAATTTGATCAGAAAATCAAAAAAGAGAAAATTACATAATATTGAACACGCACTATTCCATTCATTTTACACTTTATGTTTATTTTAAATATATGTGCAACACCAGAAAGGAAATTTTTTATTTGTTAATTATGGATTAAACCTCAAAACAGCCATTTAAATCAAAGCTTTAATTTTATAATTTATTTTATAAAGTTTATTTTTTCTTACCTTTGGCTTCCAAGATCATTTGCAGCTCTAAAAATAATCTTACCACCGATGAAATGTTTCTAAACCTGATACTGTCTCGGGAGTTACGGAAGATATCGGGTTTTCTAATTCAAATTTGAGACCATTATTGTCTCAGATCTATTTCAGGCCCAGCGTAGACAAGAAGCCATTCATATTTAGACATTGTTTTAAAATTTGGAAAATATCGAAATATAGGAGACAATTAAGCATTTTTTCTGGGTTAGTTATGCCGCACCTTAACTCTTGTACAAACATTTAAAATAATGAAAGAAATTATATGAATATTACATATTTTTTCTTTTCCAAATTTATCTTTTAGTAATATGGAAATCATTAATTTATATAAGATCTCTTTCGAGATTTATATATTAGGTTGGGGAAAAAGTTATCCATTATTTTTTCGGTGGACGTCTGTCCTGATCGCTATCTCGTGAGGTATCTATCAAACAATTTCAGATTTATGCTCGTTGGAAAGGTGACATTTGACACTAAAATATTCTCTTGCGGTTTTTTGTTTGATTAATTCAGTTATGAGTACAAGGTTTTAAAAATTTAAGACAACAAACAGAAAATTCGATACATTTTCGTTTTTCTCTTGTAACGGCGAAAAAGATAGCTGGGTGGCTAAAATTGTGAAATGTGTTTATCGTCCTATATAAGACTGTAACAACCAGTTACGTACAATGTTTGTTTCGTCGATTCCATTTGGGTATTTGGAAGCTAAAGATGCACCTCGCATGGATACAAAGTCGTCGAGAATGTCTATAAAATATCAAAAATTATCAAACTTGACAGCATGTCAGCAGTCGTAGCTTCACACAAGACCTAAAAATCTACAAGACAACTGTTTTAAACCTTTTTACAAAGTGAATCTGAAAGAAGTTACAAAAAGTTCACGTAAAAATAAGGGATTTCTTTTTCCCCAATCTAATATGATACTATAAAATTAAATTTCTATATATGATTAATTCATGGATTTATATTAATATATACATTGCTTTTATCATATGTATACATTAAAGTTCTTTGAAAGTAAATAAAATGAAATAAACTTTGAGAACATTAAATATTTAGGTTAAATTGTGGTTTGGGTTCCCTTCCTCGCCATCTTGGAGATAAACACGCCAAGCCTGGTAACCCAGACGTTTTTCATTCTTAAGGAGTTCTTTATTTACGAATTTGAAGCGCTTTTTCGCGCATGCTCATTAATTAATCTTTTGTTTTAGCTTTTTCATTGGTCGCTAATTTGTTTCACTTTCAAATAACGATATAATTTTCGCCTTGGTAACAATATTTTAGAAAACTCGCCAAGCAGGGGATCCAGAGCACATTTTCACCAATATATAAGTACTTTATGTATATGAGCACATAATGCAATGGAAAAGTTTTAATTTATTCAAAAAGTTCAACATACATACCGTTACAAGCGAATGTACCTTAAGGTTAATGGATTTGAAGTACTCGCTTATACCACCAAGCGCCTTGTAATTTTGATCCATGTTCAGATGATGAAGTCACATCTGAACTTACACTCTCCTCTCCACACTCACACTACACGCACAGAATAAGAAAACCAACACAAAATAATCACGATTTATTTAATTAAATGTTGTTAAAATGCATGAAATAAAAAGAACAGAAATTATTCAGCAAATCCCATATACTACGTAATACTGTTTATTTTGTAACATACGTAAATGTATGTAATGATTAAATTTAAAGTAATTCAAGTGTTTATTATTTATTGAATGAACGTATTTATTATAATTTTTGCCAATTTAAGTAATAAATATAACATAAGTATTTAATAATAATAATAATAATCGTTTTCCGCATGTTATATTAACACTTTATCGTTTTCTATGTCATTAAGTTATTATATTGCAAGATAATTATTTTAAAGCAGTGTGGTTACTTTTAGAGGTACAATAAGAATTTGATGAGGGTACAACAGAAGCGATAGTCAATCCTCGGAAAATGTTTTTTATCATTGCAAGGCAAAGAAATATCATTATTTCAAGTTCAAGATAAAATGAATGTTGCCATCGTAAATCTAAATATATGGAAAAAGAGGTTTGTCAGGCAGTAGATTCGTTTCCATTTCTTCATGAGTTCATAATAAGTTAGACTACTAAAATTGATGCTGATACTTTGAAATGCTTAACAAAGTATTTGGAGAGTTTGCAGGTGAGCTTTAAAAACTATTTCTATGATTTAAATAAAAATATTGAATGGATAAGAAATTCGTTTAACATTAACACAACATCCATACAAGACGCATGTCGAAGAAAAGCAGTTGCTTGGAATTGACTTCAGATGGATTTTTGAAAATTAGTACATAGGGAGAGTACTTTAACATTATTCTAGTTAAAAATGCAGCAAGTGTATCTGTCTAAACAAAAACAGCTGCACTTTTCCAACTTCCTATTTATATTAAGTTGCTTTTTTAGCATTTGTACAGATTAAGTCAAGAAAAAGAACAGACTACTGAAGTGGAACCGCATCTGAAATTAAAATTAAGAAACAAGGAACCAAATGAAGACAATCTGTTATCTCAGTACAAACAAATTCATCTTTCTCATTGATTTATTATTAATAAATTATACTTACAATATTTTATTATTAATTTTATTTTTATTTTTATATTGGGTTGAATTGCGTTGAGTCTCCTTCCTCGCCAACTTGGCAATAATCGCAGCTAGCGTGGTAACCCTGACGTTTCTTATTTTTAATGAGCTCTGTATGGCAGCCTCTGCCGGAGAGAGTTTGAAGAATTAATAGAAACAAAGTTTTATTAATATCAATTAATAAACTGAAATATTAATAAAAACATAATTTTTATTAATATTTCAGTGCATTTTTTTGTTATACAATTCGTAAAAAAAAACATGGTTTTTGATTTCATTGCCATAGCAAAAGTGAAAATCGTTAAAAATACATATTTCTTTTCGTTGCCATAGCATCGGCGTTTTTGAAAACGTGCCAAGCAGGGTAATCAAAGCACTTTTTCATTTTATATTGTTTTATAAATGCCACAAAAAGAATATATATTTGTAATTGCTAATAAAATACATCCATTTTTTTTTGATGAAGGGTAATCAGTGTTACGCAAATTATAAAAAGGGTGAACATATGTCAAAAGATTGCATTTAAAAATCTTGATGGTTATAAATAATAGAAAACTAAAATAAAAAGTTTAATCAATTATTTTTTTATTTTATTACTTTCTTTTTCTATTAGTGGGCACTGGATGACAAACCCTTCTCTACTGCTACTCATTTAGCGCTACCTAGTGGGCACTTTTGAAAGTGCCCACTAGTGTATGCCACTAGAATACACTCACGGAGGCGAGTAGTATTACTCACGTCACATCACCACAAACCCATTTTATACATAGAGTGGGCTACCTTCATCTATCATCATAGAAAAAAGGATAGAAAGAGAAAGAAAAAGTCCATGCCCAAAAAATGGAATCGAACCCAGGACCAACAGGCCAGGAGTCAGGAACGCTAACCACTCAGCCATCAGTAGGCGATTTAAATCGATTATGAGAAAAAGTAAACTAGTTCCTGTATTACAAGAATTATAATCAGAGGGCATTTTAAAATAACAGAATACATCTATGATAGACTAATATATGTGTGTTAATGTATATATATTAATTAAATGAAAATAATTTCGTATCTGACAGAAGCGTAAAAAAATCTAAGCTATTTCTAAGATCATTATTTTTTGAGAAACAACATCATTAACTCTGATCTTTTACTTCTATTTTATTAAAAGAAAAATGAGAGAAATCAATAGGAACTAATCTTAGTAAGAAAAATTACCATATATGTAAATAAGATCCTAAATGATGCATACAAATAAGGGTTCCTTCGCGTATAAAACGCTATTGTTTGTTGTTTATCATTTTCTATTCTTTTCGTTCATTAAATTTAACATTAAATTAATGGAGAAACATTTTACTTTTATAAAGCACTTATGAAAAGAAACATTTTTTAAATTCAATTATTATGTGTTTTTTAAAAATAAATTTGGTTCTTCTTTTGTTAAGAGTTTATGTTCTGCAAATAAGAGTTTTGCTCATATATTTCTTGCAAATAAAATTAAAAAAAAAGTTTTTTTAAAAGATAAGTTATCAAATATGTATTGCACTTTTAGAAAATTAAACAGCTCATTGTAAAAATAAATAAATTATGGGAATTAAAAATACCACATAGAACTATTATAAAAGTAAAGATTAAAGGTGAATAATTATTAAGTATAAATAAAATAAAGTATTTTTTATTTTTTTATTATTTATACTCACGAATTAAATGATTAAAAAGCACGTTATTTAAATAAAATAAAAATATTTTCATACTTTTATTAATTTTAATCATAAAAATAAGAATTTATTAATCATAATAAATTCTATCTAATTGTACAATTATTAATATTTTCCTTTTTAATTCTATCTAATTCAAAAACAAAAAATTCTTGAATAGTTTAAAATTTACATCATTAAACTATTACACTCAAGGTGATGTTAGAGTAGTGAAAATACAAAACTAATGAGTAAAGGGTAAGTAATATTTAGCTGTTACTTAACTCGTTGATTAAAGTCACACTATTTATATTAGGTTGGTTAGGGCGTCGTTCTATTTACCTGAAGGTAGCGAGTCCGAATCCCGGCTTTGACAAAGATCCGTCGTATTCACTAATGGCGACTGGGGCAAGTAAAATGTGTCGGGTCGCAATGTCCTTCTCGTCCCCTTTTCAAATTAATACTTCTGGGAGTGGTTGGAGCCAGGGTATGGATCTTCTCTGGCTTCAATCTCTAAATTGGAAGACCCAGATGGTGTTGCCATCTATGAGCCAAAGTCGTACTTTCACCCTCGTAGGGGTGTGCTCTATTCAAAAACTAAAGAAGCTCTTTCTGACTTCATTCACTAGTCCCTGACGGGCGGTCTTGGCTTCGCCATATGTCAAAAGAAACAACAAGAACAAACACATTATTTATGTAAGATATTTTGTTATAAATATAGAATTTAATTTCACAAACTAATCTCATTGTTGACTTCAAATTAGGAATTCAGATTAGAAAAAACCAAAATATTAAAATTATTGTGTATTCAAATGCAAGTGTAAATGTTTTTCGGAACTTTTTGGCTGTAATGTATCTAACAAATATTAAGTGAATACTTGGCGTAATTTCATATTTTAAGTTAATTTAAAGTATTAAATTTAAATTATGTTAATTAAATTATTACATTTTAATTATATTACTTAAGAATTTTAATTCATAATTGCTTAATTTTTATAAAAGTAAATTTCTTATTTCGTGGTTAAGAAATTTAATTAAAAATATTTTGCGGCCTTTTCATAAAAGAAATAGAAAATTATAGCTTCGACATAAAAAAGTGATGGGATTCAATATTTAAAAACTGAAATAAATTTTAGATGTAATGTTTCATGGTTTTGGATATCTTTGATAATTATTGTACCCCCCCCTCTCTCTCTCTCTCTCTCTCTCTCTCTCTCTCTCTATATATATATATATATATATATATATATATATATATATATATATAT
>JAPDSC010099615.1:128052-142522 GCA_026290005.1 Latrodectus geometricus | reverse complement strand
TTTTTTAAGAAGTTTTACATATTCAGTAGATTATTTCATCAAACGTCTTAAAAAGAGTTTGATAAGAAATTAAGAATTTATTATTTAATGTACGTTTTAAATTATTTTTAAAAACAATGCAATTTCCACTTATATGTGTATAATTTGATTTAAATTCAAATGCTTAAATCTAATTTGAAAGATTTAAATGGGAAAAAATAAGTTTTATCTAGTTATCATATTTAGTAATGAAATCGTTTAAAATAGCTTAATGAGTTGCCATATCACAAATCACTCAAAATTTGTTTAACAAATTATTTACATAACATAAGTAATTAACAATAATCATAATTTATATCCAAGATTATATAATAAAAAGGTTATATATTATCAAGGATTATATTAGACCCTTTTTAAGATGTGTTATATAATCATAAGATTATTGTAATAATTTCATAAAAAACATTTTATAAGATCAAGAACTTTTGACATAATGTACTTTTTAAATTATTTCAAAGCACAATACTGTTTCCGTTTTTGTGTAAATAATTGCATTGACAATGCCAAACTATACATATAATTTGCTTATATACATTGACCTTAAGAATGTAAAGAGCAACCTTTTTTCCTTCGTTTAATTTAGTAATAAATGTATGTAGAAACACCAAAATTAGATGACATGTGCCCAAAACAGGTATATATTGATTTCAACATAGAAATTTACGTAAGAAAAATGCATAAATGAATTTACATCAATAGAAGTAATCTTGTTGGAAAAGTCCCTTTTTAAAAAAGAATAATCACAATTTTATGTAGTAAATTGTCATTGAAACATAACAAAAAGGGGTTTAAATAAGGTACATGCTCACTTTAACTTGAATGCATTGACAGCATTGATTTCCAATAAGTTGAATGTTGTCAATTAAATTGTTGGTTATTGACATGGGAAGTGAAAACCAAATACGGAGTAAGCTGTTTTCTAGCGACCATACAAAGCTTAGAGGAGGACTTAAAGCAGAAACATGTCTATCAAGATTCTCCAACAGATGTTCTATGGAATTCAGGTCTAGAGATCAAACTGGCAAATTCATTAGCTCCAAACCAAGACCCTCAAGATGTATCTAAACAACTACAGCTCAATGAGATCATGCGTTATCATCCATCAGAATAAAATCACTGACAATTGCTCCGCATATAGATGGACATATGGATCAAGGATCTCATCTCGATATCTTACACTAGACACAATTTATCCCTGGAACACATGCAGATCAGTGACCTCTGAGTGAAATCCTTACTTAAACTATTATTCCATCACCGTGGTTACTATGTCTTTCCACAGTGTTGGATTTATAGTACTTTTAAGATCCAAATCAGCTCACATCCTGAATCGCTCTCCCGTGTGAATCTGAACTCATTAGTAAAAAGTACAGAAAACCGTCGCTTTTTGGTCTAGGAAACGTGTTCTCTAGCCCAAGACAAGCTGTCCTCTTGTGAGAGGGGTGCTCATAACTGGTCACCTTACATGGAGACCTGATTGGTGTAGACGCCTTCGCACAGTACTTGCAGATATTCTTCTTTCAAATGTTACAGAGTGGTCTGCAACAAATTATAGCACATAAATACTTCTTCTCTTTCCAGCTAAAAGAGATATATAACGATCTTCCAAGGTGTTGTAGCTCGTGGTTGGCTTGGAGCATGTCCTCTGAACACAGAAGTTTCGGTTTGATATTGATTCCAGAGACGATGAGCAACATTACCTAACACGTTATAGCGGCTAATAGCATAAACTTGTGACATCCCCATTTTCATCCATCCAACCTCTCGCCAGTTTAACGAATCTGACAAACGGCTTCTTTCGGACATTGCTGGATCCCATTAACTATTGTCAACGAATCAGCTAACAAAAGTTGAAGATCAACAAAAATTACAGGCGTAGTTACGAAAACCTGTTGTTCCCATATTTTTCTCTGATTTTTCCATATTTGTTCATATATACCTGTATTTTCCTTTTTAAAAAGTGGTACCTACTGTTTTTACATAAATTTACATATTCAATTTTTTTCCTTTATAAAAATTATGCTGTTACTTCTGTCACTTGGTGAAGCTAAGCCAATCCGTCAGGGACTGGGTAAATGAAGTCATAAAGAGCGTTTTCGGTTTTTTAACAGAGCATCCCCCCTACGAGGGCGAAAGTATCACTTGGCAGCACCATCTGGGTCTTTCAACTTAGAAATAACAAGCTAGAGAATACCCAAGGCCTGGCTCCTAACACCCCCAAAGGTATTAATTTGGAATGGGACTATAAAGGACATTGTTACCATGGCATGTTTTACGCACCCTAGTAACCATTAGCGAACAGACAGATCTTCGTGTAAGCCGGGATTCAAACTCACTGCCTTACAGTAAAGAGAACGACGTCATAACCAATGGATCACCATAAAAATTATAAATTTTATTAGCGTCCTTTTTAATAAAGAGTTTCGAAATACATAAAATTCCCCTTAACTAGTGTCCATATAACATCATCAAAATAAACGCTAAAATAAATATTTTAAAATGAGCCCATCATGAAGGTATAGAATAAATATAATATTAATAACAAATAATTACGATTTTTGTATATAGAATATTATTAAATTTTTTAAAATTCTTATGATGTATTTTCTTTTAGAAGATATAAAAACATATGTTTGTAAGCAAGTCAGAATGTGATTGTGATTTTAAGGAAGAAATTTACGACAGCCAATTTGTAATAACGACATCAAGGAATTATTTGTTTGAAAAGTTCTGAGAACGAACTGGGAGACTCGAAACGAATCCTAATTAAAATAGTTTGCGTTCTCATGTCATAGAATTCAGTAATACTTTTTAATCAGAAATTTCATACTCAGAAAATTTAAAAAAGCAATAAAAATCTGATGAATGATATTTGCTTCTTACGAAAAAAGAATGGAGCTGCAATTCTATTTGTTTGCTATTCCTGAATCAAAGATACAATACTTTTAAAATAAAATAAAATGTTTTCTAAAAATCAGTGCTAGTTGTTCAATCAATAAACTCTCATGCAGCTGAAAAACACTTCATTTAGCCTTTTTATATATAAGTTGTAAATTGCTTTTTATAATAAATAATATATTAAGAAAGAAAATAAAATTTCTTCTTCATTTAAACTATTCAAGGTTAATCGGTGTTAGGTAAATTGTTATATTCACAAACTTAACAACACATGTGACAAATGCATACATATAGAATTAAATCATTGTAAAGTATGTATAAATTATTAAATACATGTTCTTGTAAAACTTATTGATGATATGCTGCCATAAAATTATATAGGTATGTTTATACTAGTAAACTACTCTGTTAACTCAGGAAATAACTCAGCAGTGTTCTGTACAAGGTATTGAACTACCTTCTACACAGTTTTTTCATTTGATTTTTAACAAACGATTTTGAAAACTACTTTTTACAGAAAGTAATATTTGCTTTTTATGTAACTAATTGTTCACTGTACTTAACGGGGGCCTCATTTTTTTCATAGAATAGTTTAAATGGAAACTCAATTGTATTAAAAAAAATAAGGAATTGAAAACTACTTTAATAATGGTGTACTCTTAATTTTTTTTTATTAACTTTAAGCACATGCACTGGAAACACAATCAGCCAGGTAAAAGATTAGTAATTAGTAATAATGTAGGTGAGGAAATAGCTATTCTGAATTGATATATCGATTTGCATATTGATAAATATATGAAATTATGTCAATTTATATACAATAAGAATATTGAATGAAGAATCACTTATGAAAATGAATTTACTGTGGTACTCATTTATCAGAAATTTCACACTAATAAGTGATAAGAAAACAGCCATATGAACAAACCGAAAATATATAATTATATAAAATCCAGATTGAACAATAATTTTACAGTTATTTGATTTTATAAAGAATAAAAATGCAGGTTTCTCAGCAGTAAATTAGTTTTTTTCTATATCACATATTTTTAATGCTTAAGCAAAGAGTTCATTAATTAAAAAAAGTTTGTCTTAATTATTTAGATTGTTTTTATTTTTTAAGAATAGTGGAAAAATATATATATTATTTTCTCTAATACAAAAATTTAACTTTAAACCTATAATAAGAACTTTTCATATACTTTTTATATTGTTATTTATTTATTTTACTATCTTTTTATATTATTATTAAATTTAAAAATCTGTAATTCCCCGTTTGGCAACAATTCCTTATGCAAAAAGAAAAAAATTTTTTATTCCATTTTTATTTGTTTGACTTGTTCATAGATTTCATGGATAATACTTTCACAATAAGGTTGTAAGCTATAAAACAGATCGGAAGAAATCAATTTTTTTAAGCATTGTTCGTTGCAATAATTCTTAATTGTAAAAACATTTTCTCTTTTAATTTCTAATGTTCTGGATTTAAATGCGTATTGTAGCTTTTGTTAAATAAATTGGCAGTTGTCCAATATATATGTTGACTAATAATCATTAGAACACCAAAAATTTGTGAGTTGATAATTAACTTTAGTATTTAATAAATATAAATCCAGCTCATTTCAAATTTCTCATTTTTAGAAACTACAGCTAGTACCTTCAGAATAAAATAATTCATTGTGTTGTAAGTAGAACTGTGGATTATGGATCAAATACTATTTATGTAATTTTACTTAAATTATTTAATATTACTTTAATATTAATAAAATATTTTTCTCGATTAATGTTTAAAATTGCTTAATTCTAAAAATTTGAAAATTTTTTATTGTTTATAAAATATTGTAACTATATAAAACAAAATATCTCCTCTTTAACACATGCAGTTCTATAAAATACATTTACTAAAACCTAGAAATACATATTATCATAAGTATTTGATCGAAGGTATGATAAAATTTCATTTGCTTATTAGTATTATTATATTTGCTTATTATTAAGTTATGATTAGTACTTTTGAATCTTTAATTATTTAGTCAGTTGTATCAATTTAAAAATAAAAATTGCTAAAATAATATATTAGGTTGGGGAAAAAGAAATCTATTATTTTTACGTAAACTTTATGTAACTTCTTTCGGATTCACTTTGTAAAAAGGTTTAAAACAGCTTTCATGTAGATTTTTAGGTCTTGCGCGTTACGACTGCTGACATGCGGTTAACTTCGATCATTTTTGATATTTCATAAACATTTTCGATGATGCTGTATTCACATGCGAGGTGCATCTCTAACATCAAAAATACTCGAACGGAATCTACGAAACAAAAATTGTACGTAACTGGTTGTTACAGTCTTATATAGGACGATAAACACCTTTCACAATTTTAGCCACCCGGCCATCTTTTTCGCCATTACAAGAGAAAAACGAAAATGTATCGAATTTTCTGTTTGTTGTCTTCCATTTTTAAAACCTTGTACTCGTAACTGAATTAATCAAACAAAAAACTGCAAGAGGATATTTTATTGTCAAATGTCACCTTTCCAACGAGCATAAATCTGAAATTGTTTGATAGATACCTCACGAGATATCGATCACTACAGACGTCTACCCAAAAAATAATGGATTACTTTTTCCCCAACCTAATATTTGTTATAAATAAACACTCTAAGGAAAATTAAATTTAATCTACGATATCAGCAAAACCTATTAATAAATTAAATACCTAGTCAGTAAAAAAAATGTATTTTTTAAATATAATTCATTAAAATTTCTAGGCAGCGAAATTACAGAAAGAAATTCATAAAAATTTAAAATAAAATGTATCATTTCAAATAGGATACTCTTTACTTTAAGAGCCTAAGATTTCATGTTCCATAATATTACATTTACCTTTCATCCAGTATATTATTAAGTGGATGTAATCTTTGATTCAAATAACAAAACTAAATTGTTTCTGTTCCGCGCACTTTTGTACAATCTGTATGGACTATTTTTAATATCTGGAACATACTGTACAATTTAAAAATTTTTAATACGACGAGTTAAAAAAGCGGTTTCATTTGTCACTATAAATTTACTTTTTGCACAAGAGGATTAATGCGGTTGAGATTAACAGTTTAAAATTAAATCTGAACTGCTGAACAAATATTTATACCAGAAGTTAGAAATCAATCTTAAGAACGATTGAATTAGAGGACAAAATGCTAGCCATTTAGTTGCCATGTAGGCGAGATGAACCAGGAAGCGAACATAGCCAGAACATTACATATTTATTGAATTATAAAGACAGTTGTTCTCGTACATTCAAGGGTATCTCATGGTTGTTATTCTACCCCACTATTGTATCCAATGACATGCATTTCTTATTGTTCCTTTCCGTCAGCTCCAATATGCTGGATTTCTTCCCGCAATAAATTCTCCTTGGTATAGTCGATGCTTGATATGGACAAGATATTTCTTCGTAGTTATTCTTCTCAGTATTTGTTGACTGGTCATGCCCGTGAGTTATCTGTCATTATCAATAGTTGATGGAGCTCCGTGTGTGAGGGATGTATCAACGTTACTGTGTGACATCTTTCAAGTGATGAGGCTTGAATGTTAAGAGAAGGGTGCCAGCTCAGGTGTAAACTCGTCATCTGATCTAATACAAAATTACGAGGCACTTGTGATGGGCGAATATTTACAACACGTTAAATTTAAGATACATTCCGTGGTTTGCCTGCACCACTATGTAAGGTCTACCGAAAAGTTCTGTCCGCACCGGTTACAATCAATTTCAATAAATATGTGCATCGGATAGTTGCGGGAATGCTTGACTCAGTTTAACAAACCATTTCGAGCGAAATTAAAAAATAGGGTTTGTGAGGAAGTATTTCAGATGAGTGCCACATAACTTAAGTGAGAAGAATTTGAATGATCGAATTATCATATGTACATCTCTGTTCGCATGCAACAAATTGTACCCTTCTTAGACGGGATCATAATTGGAGATGAAAATGGATTACCTATGATAACATCATAAAGAAAAAAACATATCATGAACCTGGAATACCTGTCCTTTCCTCTTCTTAGCTGAATTTGAGCCTGAATAAAAGAAGATAGTATAAATGGTGGGACATTCAGTGATCAATACATTTTGAGCTATTGAAACGAAAGTCTAAAATGAGAAGTATTGTCAGCTAAAAGCAACACTCCATGAAAAGAGGCCTGTAATGCTCAATAGAAAGGACATCATACTGCTTCATGATAATGCCAGGCCACATATTGCTTTAGGGAATCGTCAGAAAGTCGTAGAGCTAGGTTGGGAAGTTCTGTCGCATGTACCATACATTCCAGACGTAGCATCTTCCAGTTATCACTTGTTTCTGTCCTTACAAAATTTTTTGCAGGGCAAAAATTTCATGAATGAAGAAGACATCAGGCAAGGATTTTATATTGCTGTAGTATTCATATTTTGATTGTTCAATTTTTTCATATTTTGGTTGTCAAATAAGTCCATATTTATGCCTCAAGAGATAAGACAATTTTTTTAATGAGAAATACAAATTGACATCACGCTAACAAGAAGTCATCAATAATGATGGCAATTATATTATTCAATAAAATTTATCCAAAATATGAAAAATGTATTCCCTAGTAGTAGTATTCCCTGTAGTAATATTTGTATTAAAATAATGTGCCTTGAAATGGTTTGAAAAGTTTTTGAAAATAGAAAATGGTTAAATTAGAAATTAACTACATTTTAGCTTAATCAGATACTTAAATTAAAATGCGTTAACTTAATTAATATTAATTTCTAACTTAACTAACATAAATTAAAAATGCTGATAAAAATATAATAAAATAATTAAATAAATAAAATAATGAATATATTAATTTTTTTGTTGTAGTAAAGAGTTACAGGATCAAAATGGTAAAGCATTTCAAAATCCATTAAAATTACTTAGATTACGTAATTTTGCTATGTTTATTATATTCCTTTTCTTTATTGACAATTTTATAATAACCGATCTATTCATGTAATCAACATTATAATTAATAACCATAATTTTATATAATATACTTCAGTTTAGAAATTACATGGCTTTTTTGTAAATTAAAATATGACTGTCAATATATTGATAAAACCATAGAATAAATCCTTAAAATCTAGTTGTGTTTTTTAATAACCAAAATTCATTATTTATGGTGAACTTCCATATTAATGCGAGGGTTCCATTATTAATCGATATAACGCATTAACTTTTTAAGTTTCATTTTGTATAGTTTTGTTGTCAATAAATATCCAATAAAGTCGTGATAAATTATTACAATCTTTTTCACGAAGACATACAGTGCTTCCCAAATTTATTTTGATCTCATTAAAGGAGAAGAAGGATCGATAATTTACATAAAGCTGCTGGATTTATTTTATGAAGAATTAAATTTTCTTGTATTTTTACAAATTCCTTTCCCCGTTGTAGGCTGAATATTTTTCTTTGTAACTTATTAATTAGTTCTCAAATCTTTTTTAAATTTAAAAAAGAAAACTTTACTTATTGTTGAATAGTAGCAGCATTTCTCATTTATTTAACTTACATATAAAATATGGAGCATAAAATGCTTTCTATAAACTCAGTTGAAGAAGATGGAGATATTAAACATTTTGATAAACAATTTAGAATTTTATGGAATGTTCTTAAATTTCTCGGCATCGCCAGCTACAGCAAAAAAACTGAAAATAAACACTTTAAAGTGATAGTTGCTTATATATTTCCTGTGGCACTTTTTCTTAATTTTATCAATCTTTGGTATCATATCATCCAAAGAAAATTTTCTTATTCTTTTATTTTGGACTTATTCCTAAGTTCTTTACCTTGTTTATTATGGTTCATGATGTTTGTTAGAAAATCGCAATTGGAAAAATTGGTGAAAGATATAGATGCAAAATGTAAAGGCTTTGAAAATGTAGGCATGTTTCTGCCAATTATTGTAAATATTTCACTTATTTCAAGCATTTTGTATACTCCTGTAACAATAGCAATTCAATTTTGTTATCAGCATGAAATTGACAACTTGAAATTAACCAGTACAATGGCTTCTATTTTTTCAATATTATGTCAACATTTACAAGAAACTTTATTACCTGCGTTAATTTCTATAACGTACAGCACATTGTGTTATCTACTTTTGCTGAGACTTAGAGAATGTAAACGACGTTTCCGGCAGCTTGATTTCAAGGTTAAATACTGCTCTTACTTTTTGAAAAATTCATTAAAAGATTACTTAAATGTAGAAAAAAATATAGAACTCTTTGAAGAAATTTTTACTTCACCAGCCTTTATATTAATATGTCAAAACTTTTGTGTTGTATCTTTCACTGTTCTAGACATTATGTTAACTAAACAATGGATACTTGGAAAGACAATTAATTTGTTACTTTTTATGATGCAGTCCATCTTCACAGTAGTTGCTGTAACTTTATGTGGCGCAGAAATCACTTTGGAAATGAAACACATAAAAAATATTCTTTTGGAAATAATCTCATTCCAGAATAATGAGCAGATTTCGCTGCTTTGCAGGGATTACATCAAATTTATATTAAAAAAAGATACAGTTACTCTAACAGCTTGCAGAATAACTTCCTTTGACAGAGGTTTTATATTAAAGATGATGGGCGCTATAATTGCACAAGCAGTTTTATTTTATCAAGTATCACGTATGGATAAAAAAGAGTAATAGGAAGAAAAAATATTTCCATTTAAGTTATAATAAACATGTAAATCAATCCAGAAAATGTCCACTCTTTCAAGTCATTTCACGTTCTCTGCAAATTAATTATTGTTTGAATTACATGATAATGTTTTTAAACGTAATGTTAAGAATATGATAAATACAACTAATTTTAATTTCATTTTTTATTAAGAAAGACTATGACTTAAAGGTATACTTTTCACTCTTCTCTTTATGTTGTAAATTAAATTTCCCAAATAATTTCTCACAGATGTTAATGTTTTCTCAAAATAAAGAACTGAATAATTGTGTATTTTGGAAAATAATAATCAAATATTTTATATTGTATCCTGAAACACCCTCCTTAAGCATACTTGTATGCCCTAAAACGTTGATATATAATGTTAATCATAAATTTGTCTTCTGGTTACTGTATTCTTTCTGTAATTAAATGGTTTTTCCAACTTTCTGAAAATTATATATATATATTTTATAAAGGAGTTTTGGTACAAATCAAAAGGCAGTTATGCGTAGATGTATTCGATGTATCTATTTTAGCTCACATACTATGCACATAAGTTATTATGTTACTATATTTATTTCTTCTTAGTCTCGCTTTCTCTCTCAAATGAAGGAAAAATGCTATAAACTATTTAGATAAAATAGCATTATAGTTAGAGTAAAATAATGGGTGCTTATCAATCTCCAGAAAGACAGGATAGGGAAATATTTCATTAATTGTAATGCGATGACATGATATTAACGTCCTGAGTTTAATGACATCGCATTAAAATTTTTATTGGTTTTGTAATTGAAAATTAACTATTAAACCTTTTAAATTTGAATTTAATGTTCTGGTGGCTATTAATTTCTTTAGTTTTTTCTTCATTGTTGTTTTTCTTCAAAGTTTAGTCTGCATGGTTGATTTAATAAATTGAAATGCTGAGTTTCGTTTGATTCTTATTATAGAAGTTTGTATCATAATCGACTATTTAACTTTAGATAAAAACTGTTGTATTAAATTTAGTTATTTCCTTTTTAACTTTTCTATTATTCTACGAGATACTAGATAAGAATTATTTTCAAGAAACTAATTAATTTTTATTAGGAATTTCAGCTGTCAGTGACAACTTTCTAAAATTCTATTGAAAACTTTTTACATTTACAAACAATCCTTTTTCAATGTTTTTCCTTTAGCTTTTACTCATAAATTAAAAATTAGTGAATGCAAGTGCTATATTAGATCTTCTTTGAAAAATGAATGAAAGCTTCCCATACATTTGCGAATTTTTATATAAGTGTTATTAAACTTTTTCATAGTTAAAATCACAGGCAACTATTTCATAAAATTTTCTAAAACTTCCTCTAATACAACACTTATGCATTTCAGTAGCTTTAGATAACATTCTTCACAACATTTTCCCATTGAAATCTGTCATCAAATGTTTCGTGTCGTCGTACATTAATGTCTATGTTGTTATCAAATTTTAAACGAAATTTAAGTTTCGGTAAACTAATTTTAAACTATATATTCTCATGGAGAACTTTGCATTAGAGAGAGAGAGAGAGAGAACTGTATATTTTTAAAATAAACAAAGCAATCTCTCAAGAAAACAAGATAAAAATTTATCTAATGCAGCCGAAATTCCTAACATCGCAATTATAAATTTTAGCGCCATTGTATAACTTTTGTATAACATTGTAAACATTTTGTTTTCACATTCAAATATGGCATCAAATTTTGTGCACCGTCTTACATTGAAACCTATTCTATGACGAAATTTTGAATAGAAATCGTGCATATTTCTAATGAATCCACAGTTAAATTTCCTTAAACGTATAAGAATAATTTAAATTTTCTTGAAAATTCAAGGAATTAATATTGCATTTCCAAAAACATTCATTTACCGAATTCTTAAAGAAAAAAGTCTTAGAATGTGCACTGTGTGCATTCTCTTATTGCTTGTATATTGATAGTAATTTAACATGAACAGTTTCTCACACGTATAATATTAATACGAATTTGAAAAAATACTCATATTAAGGTAATTTAGAACACAATTTGAAATATTTGCTCTACCTAAAGAAGGACAACTTGATAATGGAAACTTTGTTAATATCTGTTTGTACTGCAGATTTCAATTTATTAAGTATTGAGAGTAGTGAATATTGTTTATGACATAATAATTATACACCCATCAAATATTTGTTCTTGCTTTTAACGATTGATGCAACACATTATAATCTAGTTCATACCATTGATCTATAGAAAATAGCTTCTGATCTTAATGTAAGGTAACATGCTGCCTGTTATTTAAAACATTTAACAAGTTCTTAATCTCTATCTAGGATTTATGCTTTGAATTTAATAAATATTATAGGTAAATATACTTAATAACAGACATTTTTAATAATTTTTGAGTTTTCTAAGAAAATTTAATACTCAAAATTCACTAAAAATATACATGTTATTTTTAAACTGCCGATATTTATTTATAAACTAAAAGACTTCACTAGAATTTAAATAATTGCAATCATATTCATATATTATTTCAACTACAAAACTTTACCTAATTCAACAAATTACTAGATATTTTATTGGAGCTTTTTATCTACGGATTAATTTTTAAAATATTTTAATATGAAAATTCTTTCATGTTCAGATATTAACATTTTGTAAAACTGGTCCCATTTAATATTAATGTGATATATTTATAATTAGTTTTGAATATAACAACATTTATTTTAATAAAATGAAAAGGAAATGTTAGCATACTTTACTTCATAAAAATAAAATGAATTGAAATTATAAACATCAATCTTCTGACGTACAAATTTTTGATTTCAAAACAGTTTACTCTTAATTATTGTATTTAAAACCCTTTATTCTGATCCATAATCATAGCTTGAGTAAAGAAATAAGGAATCGCGATTAAAATATGTATAAATAAGTCGAGTATCTTGAAACAGGTGATCTTTCTGCTTTGCTTATATTGTTAAAACTTAAATGGCTCAAAATATCTTAACATTTATGAAGAAAGCAGAAGCCTAATTTTAATTAAAATTGTTTCCGCACTGGTCCTGTATTTATAAGTTTTTCTATTAAAATTCATCAAAAATAATATAATGGCTAATATAATAATAAAATAATATAATTAGTAAAAAATAACATTGTGATGAATCTTTCATTAAAAAAAAAGCATTTGAATTTAATTTTGCTTCCTAAATATTATAGTTATGGAAATTAACATTCATTTTAATTTTATAAATTAAGTTCTCCTAAAAAGATTATTAGTCTTTTTTATGATGTTGAGAAGCAGCTATTATGAGAAGCAGTTATAATTTTATGTGGCAACTCTGCTCATTTACAGTGCAGATAATTCTGTTTATTTACAATGATTTGAGCTACAGTTTTACTAATTTAGTTATTGAAAAAAATTTCTCTTAGATTAAAAATTATTATATTTCTTACATAATCTTATGGACGTATTTAATGATTATTCTTATATTAACTGCTAATATTATCTACATTATCTAAGTTAAACAGAAAGTATAGAACATTTCATTAAAATTAGTGCTCAATATTTAAAAAATTTTCATATTTGGTCGATAAAGTACAGAATACTGCACAGTTTTCAAGAAATATATTTGGCAACAGGTTCATAAAATAAAAATAATAATCATTCAACAATTATAATACACATGTTATAATCATAATTAAAATTATTGTAGTCATAATATATTTGATACTTGTTACAGAAATGTATAAAAATTAATTAAAAGATAGATATGTCCCATCTTACAACCATACAAGATTTATGTTTTCTTTGGGGAATATGTTTTCTTTTGGGAATAAGTCAGCTTAAGCGTTCTTGTGCAATAAGTATAAATTAAGTAACGTTGTTCTAAGTTCCTGGATGCTTCTCGAAAAGCGGTTGCAAGTTGCTGCTGTCTCAGAAGCATCTCAAACTTACTGAATATAAATTGGTGATCCATCTGGGCAAATTCATCAAACAAAATCCTCGTATTCTAGAAAATCGTCTATCAAATATGTTATTGTTGCAGCAGCATAGCTACAATAATCCCTAGAAAAGAAATTATGCACTCATTTTCCAAAAAGGGAATCAAGCTCAGTCATTAATTGGATATCATGAAAATCGCATTGGCAACAGAGAATAATGGCGTGAAACAAATTAGAATTGGAATTGACAACAAATATTTAGTCTTCTGTGGGTTGTATTTGTTAGGTTGTTAAATTCATTAAAATAAAACATTTGGACTTAATAGGATTTGTTATTATGTGAATAAAAATCAAGGAACTGGAATTCTGATGCGACTATTGTAAATTAATTTAAGAATTTGTCGTAATTTACAATTGTTGTAAAAAATTTACAATTGTCGACGTACTGTAATTTACAATTAAAAATTGTAAATTAAAATAAAATTAGCGTTGACAGCAAGCATGAAAAAACGAACATAGTTCTCTGAATTATTTTCCCTATAGTTCACACCATTCACAGAGTCACTTTCAAAGATATAAATTATTATGCAGGCATCCAACATGATATTTCTTGACATCATCAAACTTATGCTTCTATTATGAACAATTTTTTGGACACTGGAGATTAATATTAGTTTCTTGGTTCTTTTCATATAAACGCGCACTGGCCTTCAAAAGTTTAGAAACAACATGTTTTTAATAGCTCACCATACAAAATAACCAAAAAATAAAACCCATAGTTATATAAATGATAACAACGAATTTATGTAAATTTACGCATTTACGCAAAAACAAAAGCTACCACTTTTTCGATAGAAAGAAACAT
>JAPDSC010099615.1:75231-127952 GCA_026290005.1 Latrodectus geometricus | reverse complement strand
ATATGAGAGAGAAATGTACAAACATTATTAAGCTTTCATAATTATGCATGCAACTTTTGTTAGCAGATTCGTTGACAACAGTCAGTAGGGTCTCGCTATGACTGTTAGAAGCCGTTTGCCTGCTTTGTTAAGGTGGCAGCCGGTGTAATGAATGGAAATGTGGATGTCACAGGCTGATGCTGCTAAGAGTCTTAATATTTCTCACAATGTGTTCATCATCTCTGGAAGTAAAATAAAATCGAAGCTATTGTGTCTAGAAAACATGTTCCAGGTTAACCACGAGCTCAACATCTCCAGAAGAGCTCTTTTATAGCTTTTTCATCATAAAAGAAAAGAATAATTTTTGTCATGCAATTTGTTACAGACTGCAGTATCAGGAACTCTGTAGCATAAAGAAGTAGAATATCCGGTAGTAGGGTGCAAAGCGTCTTCACCATGCAGGTGACTATACAAGGCGACTAGTTGTATGTGTCCTTCTCATCGGGTGACAGAAAAGATCCCACTTATGTAGTGCAACACGCTTCCTGAACCTGATAGTGATGAATTCTGTACTTTTTACATGTGAGTCCAGATTTATACAAGAGAGCGATTCGGGACTTATGTTCATCTAAAGAGAACAAAGCATCAGATAACATCAATCCAACACTGTAGAAAGATGCATTTACAGTGGTGGTGGAATTATAGTTTCTGCAGGGATCTCACTCGGTGGTCACACTGACCTGCATGTTTTCCAAGGAGGAAAGGTGAGATATCGGAATGAGATTTTTGATCTATAAATCAGTCCATATGTCGATGCATTTGGAAATCATTTCATTCTGATAGATGATGTCCCACGAACTCATCGAACTTTAGTTGTTGAAGAATTATATCTTGAGGGTCTTAAACTAAAGCGAATGGAATAGGCAGCTTAATTTCTGGACCTGAATCCCATAGGGCCCCTTTGGGATTATCTTGATAGATTTGTTGCTGCTTTACATCCTCCTCCAAGATTTGTAGGAGAGCTGAAAACACTTATCCGTGTTCTGTCTTCGCTTCACATTTCGGTAACTGACAACTTAATTGATATGCATGGAAAGTCGATGTCCTCAATGCTATTAAGTTAGGGGTTGGCACATTCTTTATTAAAACACCTTTTTGTTATGCTTCTATGACATTTTACCACATAAAACTGTCATTTTTCCTTTTTTCAAGAACAGACTTTTCCAGCAAGATTGCTTATTTTGTTGTAAATCATTACGCGTTTTTATTATATAAACTTCTACATTATAATTAATGCATACCTGTTTTTACATATGTCATCCAAATTTGGATAATACATGTATATGACATGGATATTAAAAAAATAAAACATTTGTAGTTTAGATCAAATTTGCAATATCAGAATAATACTTAGAATGCCAATATTTATGTATTTAGTGTTTATGCAATAAAATCCTCGAGAATAGCTATTTCGATAATGCTGGATTTGGAGCTTATAAAAAGAAAACTAAAATTATTATAGTTCATTTAAGTTTATTATCAGCAAACATTTTTCCTAAAAACTAATTAATATCACATGGTAAATTTTTATTTTCCTCGTTGTATTCTTGAATAACTGATACTCGTGGAAAGCTGCTTCAATAATGGTGTACCGAGAGCTTTGAAAGATAAAGGTAGCTTACATGAAAAATGGAGTTGACATGGAGTTATTCAAGATATTTCAATCCGTGACGAAAAATATTCAACTGGAAGGTATCTCACAAAGAGTGAGATATAACTCACTGTGAAAAGAACGAGGTCTAGAGATTCTTAAAGACTGAAGAGGTAAAAAAAAAAAAATTGAGAAGTGCTTATATTTTCCTCCTACGTTCCTGCGTCAGTCAAAGAAATTTTTTCTCTCCTGCTCTGGATAGGGTGTCCACGTTTTTCTCCGTCTTCCTTCTCTTCTCTCTGGATAATGTTCTGAAACGTCATCTCTCATTCAGTTGAGAAAATGTTCTGGCCCCACGCGGAGCACTCGTTCCACATTCTGTAACGAATTTCTTCTCGAAGTTAGAAGTAAGTGTTCCGAGACGATGAGACTCTTTTACTGGTTTATTTTTGTATCTGGAATTGGATTTTCTTGGAATTTACCAGCAAGGATTAATATTGGTAAGCATATTTAAGAAGGCAAATAGAAATAACACATAGTGATTATACACCAGGCTGTAGTGATATTTGCTAACCTAAAAGTATGCATTGCTTTATAGCTAGCAAATGGAACTATAGTTTATACATAATTTAAATGAAAATTTATTTGTTTTTATTTTGTCAGTTTTTGCCTAACTCAAATATGTTAAGCTTTTTTGCTTTCAATAAATATTAATAAAAATTTTGATTTTAGAAAATTCAGTTTAGAATTCAGATTTTTATTGGAAAAAAACACGTTTTAAAATAATAATTTATTTTAATCCTTTTATTTTTTAATGAAACTCAGACACATAAAAATTTTTTCGATAATTCTTAAAATATTTTTACCGTCAAATTCAATGAAAAATTATCCAAATATTAAAATATATTTAGGTAATATGTAAAATGAGCATCACGAAAATATCAGGTTGGGGAAAAAGAAATCCATTATTTTTACGTGAACTTTTTGTAACTTCTTTCAGATTCGCTTTGTAAAAAGGTTTAAAACAGTTTTCATGTAGATTTTTAGGTCTTGTGAGAAGCTACGACTGCTGACATGCTGCCAAGTTTGATGATATTTTATATTTTATAGACATTCTTGACGATGTTGTATCCATGCGAGGTGCATCTTTAGCATCCACATACCCAAACGGTATCAACGAAACCAATTTTGTGCTTAACTGGTTGTTACAGTCATATATAGGACGATAAACACCTTTTACAATTTTAGCCACCTGGTTAGCATTTTCGCCATTATAAAAGAAAAACTAAAATGTATCGAATTTTCTGTTTGTTGTCTTCTATTTTTAAAACCTTGTACTCATAACTGAATTAATCAAACAAAAAAACCGCAAGAGAATATTTAAGTGTCAAATGTCACCTTTCCAATGAGCATAAATTTGAAATTGTTTGATAGATACCTCACGAGATAGCGATCACTACAGACGTCTACCGAAAAAATAATGGACAACTTTTTCCCCAAACTAATAAACGAAAATAGACTAAAGTTGCAGCAGAATGAGACGTTCACATTAAAAGCTTAGTATTGCAAACTAGAAAATTTATTAAAATAATAAATTTCTTAAGCAAGTCTTACTACACATAGATTTTATAATCCCAATACAATTTCAATATAGATTTTATGAAGATATATTTTTTATTTAAAGAAAGTTTTTAACTTACAACACTTCAAATTGTTTTTAAACTTGTATTTAATTATTATTGCATTTTAAAATAACATGAGGCATTCCCTGGCTTTTTCGTGTTATAAGTAAAGAGTAAAAAATTAAATTTTTATCAAATTTATTTTAAAATTATATATGTAATTTCACACGCATGTCTTCAATTGAAATCCGTTAATTGGAATAATAATTTGTTTTAAATCTTAATTTTAGATTTGTTAAAAATTTTAAATTACATTTTTAAAAAATGAGCTAAGTATTTTTAAATAAAAAATTAATTATTGATACTTTTTATTTTTGATATTATTTGATACTGTTAATAATACTCTTTTAGCAATGTACATAGCCATCAAACAGCAGCTTTAGTATATAACCATATAATGTCTACAATATACTAATGAAAATTTTATTTAAAATAACGTATAGTGATTTTTATTAATATTTAATAGCAAATACAGTATATGTAAAGATCATACTCTTTTATAAAAACTTTTCTCGTTTCTAACAGACTTTGTTAGATACAAGATGAATATTATTAATTGTTTATCAAACATGAAATAGATGATTGTTTAATATTGTTCTTATACTTTTCAAAAGTATAAATATTTTTTAACTATAATTTAAAAAATTGTTAACATTGTTTAATAATAACTTTCAGAAGACTCCTGCGATGTTGCACAATTAATTTTTACAAACAAACAAATACTTAACATTAATAATATATTTATTTAAAATAATAAATAAACCTGTATAAAATTAGTTCTGAAATTTTTCGGATAATATTAATATGTGTATTATATTTCTATTTAAATAATAATCATTAGTTTAAAATCAGAGATTCGGAATAGCTATAACAGGGCATAACTGAATAATTCAAATGAAATTATATTGAATGAAATTTAAACTTTAAGTTGAAATTGTTAATATTTCAACTTTTCAACTTAATAATTGTTCAATTTTATGCCATTGAATACCATTTACAAATAGTTTTAGCTTCATTTTAGTCAAAAGACTATTGTGCATGTTTCCTAAAATTACATCAGTAATCAAATTAATCAATAATTAATAAAATAAATATTTAATTAATTTCACTCATTATTTTTGTAAGTATTTTTTGCTCACTGTATGTCATCAAATATTTAAAATTTTATAAAAACTGCATTAAAATTTTTAATTCGGTTATTATATAAATTTTTACACACTTTCATCGAATATTTATTGATGTCTTGCAAAATATTCTTGTGTTTAAAAATAGAAAATAATTTAAACTATTATTAAAATTTTTCTTATTAAATTATTTAAATATTAATTTAGTATAAAATCAAACTTAATTAAAACTCATTTACATTAATTTAATAAAAACTCTGAATTTCGTAACACTTTTACATAGAAACTAGCATAACATAAACTTAATTACTTTTAATAATTCATATTTTTGAACACTCGAAATTCAATAAAAGAAGTTTAATTTTGAAAGATTGAGAACAAAAAAAAAATGTTAAAGTATTTATTTAAATAAATTTTACTGCAGAAATTTTATTTATGTTTTCCTTTAAAAAAAGGGGGGGTTGATTATAATTCTGACCTTGACATAGTTTAGCAAAAAAAAAATATTCTCATGCATTCAGAATCATGGTATTCATTCTCTGCCAAAAAGTTGTTTAGATTCGAGTACTCAAAATGAGGTGTTGTTAAAGCTATAACACAACTTTTATTTCAGACTAAACTTGATTTGTTTTTCGATTCTCCATAGTGCTGTTTATAGTAACATGAAAGGTAGAGTTAAAGGCAAAATGAGAGGATTTGTTGAATTTGGTATTCATCCAGAAAAAATGAGGAAAGTAGTGTTTGGACGGAAAAGAAGTTTTTACTTCTAAAGATTTTCAGCCGTAAAACTTCTTTGCTCATTATTTTAAGAGCTTTAATACCCGATAGCTTAAAAATCATTTAACGAAAATCTTGAGAAGGCTGCTCTCGAATCGACGAACACTCATTCTCCATACCTTAATAAAGAAATAAAAATCCAGCTGTGTTTTTTTCTATATATTAGTATTTTTCGAACCTTGTAAGTTATTTTATTTCAAAAAGTATGTTCTCTATCTCTATCGGTGTTTAATAGAAGTTTCTAAATATATCTTTTCTAGAATGTTCTATTCCGTACTAACATAAATATTAAATACTTTTTTTTTTATTGGATTTAGTTTTGATAAGTTTTGATAGAAATATTTTATTTAAAGAGAGAGAGATTTAAAGATATTGTACATTTTAAAAAATGTGGTATATGTATTGGTTTTGTTTAAGTTTTCTTTAAGGCTCAGTGAATTAACACCTGAGTAATTAACCATACACCAAAAATTAATTTTCGAGTGATGCTGTCCTTTCGTGGATTTATTAAGAGACTATCATAAGACAAAATCTCTTCACTCTCATTAAAAAATTAATTCTTCATTTAATAGCCATTAGAATAACAATGAAAGAATCAAGGACAAACTCATCGTCGTCTGTCGAAAGAATTGTGATCATTAAGAATAGAAAGCTGCTGAAAGAATACTCTCAAATTTAAAAAGTCAATACTTTTTCATTTGGAGAATTTTTTTTGATATTGTGCTTTATAAGTTAATCTTTGAATGACGAATGACATACTGATAAAATACTTCTTCCAAATTACGTAAGTATATTATAAAATCTACTAACTTAAATAAGCAATTTGTAATAACATAGTTGTTTATATTTATTTAAATAAATACTTTCTAATGTCAGCAACCCTTTGAACATGTACCGCAAACTAACAGAATAAAATTTTAACATTTGATGGGAAGATTTATTGAAAAATTAAAAGCATAATTTTACTTATAGGAATTTTTTTCAAAATCTGTAAATTAAGGTACTCAAATTTTATTGATAACAACACCACCAAATATGGCAAAGCAAGACATCAGTTCAACTATTAGGTATAACATGGTAGTCATGAATCGATTTCAATCATTGAAATTGCTTAACTTTAGCATCACTATGTCTTGCTATAGTAGTCCATGCTCGAAAGAGATAGCCATTTTGGCTGTCTAGTTTAGTTGAATTTAAATAGCCAAACAGGTTGCTGAAGTACTTTTTATATCTGTTTTTATACATTGGAGTCAAATATCGTTGTTTTAAATTTTCTATTTTTAGTATGAGTAAATCTTACATACTGAAGCATGAACACTAAAAGTACTTTGCAATTTGTACTTTTAAAAATATTCGGAAAGTAAAATATTTGCTTAGGCATCAAACTACTTCCAAGCCTGCTTGTTATCTGGAATTCCCGTAGCATGCTGAAAATTTTAACCTAGACCAACATTTCACAGAGCTTCATAATAATTTGAGCAGCAAATATCCTGTTGAATGACACGAGCATAATTCATCTTAAAAAATAAATCTTACTCCATCTAGCAATCACTGTTCTAAAAAAGTTTTCAGGAAATTCTCGATTTCGTAAGTTTTTCCTGAAAAAAAGTAAGGCAGTAGTGACTGAATAGACGATGACTCCATGATCTTTTCACATAAAGAGAATAAGGAGAACTATTTTTTCATAGTAGTGTGAGCTATCTTTTTACAGAAAGTAAATTTCAGAGATTTTCAAATTTGAGAGAGTACTTTTCAAAATACCTGGAATAAAAAATAAATTATTCAGAAATCACATGTTACTCGAAAAGGAATCTTGTCTTTAAGATTTAACTTTTCTTGCACATATTACGAGATATTTAAATAATTTAAATTTATACATAAAAATACGGAAATAATATTCAATTTTTCTTACTCAAATTAATCCTGTATTTTACTTTGTTAACAACTTTTGCTTATATCATCTCCACTTAAAAGGAAAAAATGTTTTCTTATTAAATCAGGAGCTATAATAACTAAAGTCAATAATACTAAGAACTATGATAAATTTAAAAATTTAATATCTATTTTTCAGAAGTTATTGATTTCTAAGTTTGATGATTTTAAAGACAATAAAAAATAATAATTTTTTAACAAGTCCTTTTTTCAAATAGTGTGCAAGACATTAATTGTTATTCGAATCGACAACATTTACCTATCAGATCGATATCATAAAATCTGAATCGAAATTATTCATCTACACTACCATATTACACTGAAATTTAAATATAAAAAATTAATTTTATTGACAAGTAATTAAAAAATATTGAACTTTAGAAATCTGCATCAACAAGATATTTTTAAAATTTATAACATTTGAAAATCAGATACTTTTGTAAATTTGACTCGACATATGTTTGTGAACAAATGCCTCCTCTTATGAATGTAATGAAATAGATATATTATTCAGAAGATTGACATGTTCTTAATGTTCTAAATTTTGTGAAAATCTCTCAGAACCAATCCTAATACAGATGAATTAATTAAAAAAAATACTTTAAATCAAAAGCCACATTAACTAATTATTTGATTTTTATTTATAAAAATTAATAATTAAAATTTATTAATTCATGTGTTTTTTATGCAACTTAACAAAT
The DNA here is from genome assembly GCA_026290005.1 of Latrodectus geometricus. Classification (NCBI taxonomy): domain Eukaryota; kingdom Metazoa; phylum Arthropoda; class Arachnida; order Araneae; family Theridiidae; genus Latrodectus; species Latrodectus geometricus. The sequence continues at coordinate 120,106 of JAPDSC010099615.1, read as the reverse complement.
TGAAAAAATTTTTTAAAAATATTTATTTACTTAAAAATTTGCATTTATAATTTTCTCATCATTGTTTTTAAATCTCCTTTATTCAAATAAACCAAGAACAAATTGCGTTATTTGCATAAAAATAGCAAAAATAACTTATAAATATATAAAAATTTGAGATATAAATAATATATCTCAAATTTTTATATATTTTTAGTATGTTAGAAAAGTGAAGTGCCACGTATAATTTTTTTTTAAACAGTGGCATTTTTCCCCAGGAAAAGTTATTATAGAAGAACATAAAAAATTCACTATTATAGATGACCTATTATAAAATTGTTACTATTGAACGAATGTCTTTTATTCAGTTGCTTAAAATCTTCTCTATTTTTCATTTAATTCTTAAATTATGTAAGGAAAGTTAAAATGCTTGAACATGTTTTACTAAAAACTTATGATGATTAAATTATTATTTCCCAGGTTGTATTATATTTTTTAAATGTAAAAATATAAAACATCACATTATATTTATAAAATATTTTCATAAAAATAATTTTTTTTTAAATATTTTATAGAATATTACATTATATTTTATAAAATATTTTCAAAGAAAATGTGTAAAAAGTTTTTCAATAAATTTAATTCTGCTGCATGATTTTTTTATATAAGAACTTAAAGCTTTCATTTTAAAAGCAAGGTGCGACATGTTGTATTATATATCTAATGTCAGAAGTAGAACATTCTACAATGTGATATTTAAAGAACCTCGAGCAAAAAAAAAATGGAAAGCTAGTATGAATAAAAAACATGAAGAAATTTTATTTCATGCAAAAGAAGCATATTTAATCACAGCATTTCTGTTAGGATAAAATATTGATTTTACAATGAAAAATAAATTGCCTGGAAACTAATTATTTGCATACTTCAGCAACCAACATCTTTCACGTTTTTAGGGGTCTTCAAGAATTTCTTATTCCTTAAAAGTTTGTTAAACGTTTATTATTTAAAAACATTTTTTCGTCATAATTTCGATATATTTAGTTTAATTCAATCTAAAAAATTTTTGTTTAGGTATACAATTTTAATTACTTCATTTTCAAGATATGAAAAATGAATGTATTATTAAAGTCTCTTGAAAATTTTAAAAAAGTAAAATTTTTAATTAGAATCAAACAGTAAATGTTTTGTTCTGGTATTTCATTAGGTGGTTTGTTTGCAAGCGATGACGATGAAATCGAGCTAGCTTTTCGAATAGGTGTAGATAGAATAAATACCGATGAATACTTGATCACAACTTCCCGAATGATTGCTTTGGTGGAGAAACTACATTCCGATAATAGTCTTAGCGCAACTGACTTGAGCAAGTATCTTTCTTCAGTATTCTTAACATTTTTGTTATAAATTAAACATTTAGTCACTTTTTACGATGATGTGATACCAAAAATATTCTTAATTTTATATTGGTTATCGTTAAAATTTATTTCATTAAAATAGTTAAAATTTTAATCTATTTAGTAATTGAAAATAAAATTGATTGTAAATTCTCTTATTTTTAATGATACAAATTTTGTTTACGTTAATTCATATTATAGTTTCATTCAAGTGTGATAAAAATAATTTCAATTTGTGTTGCTACAATAGAATCTAGTTTAAATAATGTAAATTTTAATTCCCAGAATATTGTTTTTAAAATTTACTAATGGCCTTAAAGATATTAATATTGCATTCCTACTTAATCATTTGCCACCCAACCCGTCTAGTGGTTAGCTACAGATGGGTGGGACCTGGGTTCGAATCCTGGCTCGGACATGGATGTACTTTCTCTCTCTCTCTTTTTCTTGTCTTTGTCCTTTCTTTGTGTTTGAATGGTTGCCTACCCTATAAATGGGTCCCTATGGCATGTGTGTGCTGAAGAAGTCGGACTCCACACCAAATATGGTTCAGTTGGAAAAGTGGAGCAGCGCACCCCATATTGCCAGCCTGGCTGGCACACGACAACAACAACTTAATAATTTGTAAATGTGCTTTGCCAATCGGCTTTAATTAACTAATTATTTCAGTAAGGAAAATTACTTGTTTCTCATCAAATTAATTTTTAATTACCAAATATCATTCAAGTTAGTAATAAATTAGAATAACTTATAAGTTTCTCTATTATTTCTCATAAGAATTTAAGTATACGTTTTACTCAATCTTATACTGTCATGAAAAAATTTGTCATTTGTATACTGATACATTTACCCTATATGCAATTATTTTCATTAATCATCTTATCTTACTTTCCTAAATTTATTTCACATACTTTGAAATTTAGTAATGATATATTTTTATATTTTACAAAGAATATTGAATGCAAAACAAAACAGATCTTATTAAAAATTCTGATCTTTTTAACTGACCCAATTTTTAGACAGCGTTGAACTTTTACTATGGAATATTATACATTTCATTGATTAGAACTTATTAAATAAATTGATATGTTACAAATGTTTCATTCAGATTAAAACCTGGAAAATTTTCCTGGTGTTTTCATGTTTTTGTAATTAACCGCATTCAAAATGTTTCAGTATTAAGCTGTAATATATTCATTGCTAAAACAGGCTGATCCATACGTTAAGACTATTGAACATAATATTGCTTTCTTACTAAATCCTACCCAATTTTATACCATTAATGTAAATTGCATATAAATCAATTTTTTTCTGAAACTGATAAAAATGAAAACTACACAAAATTGCATATGTAATTGCATTCATCTTTCATTTATTTTGAGATACTGATAAATGCCAAAATGTACTTTTTATGTGGCTAAAGGATTATACTTATCTGCTGGCATTTTTTTTAACCTTCTACTATATTAGAATAAGGCATTATAAGATTCGGTAACATAAAAAGAATGTATCTGCCTCATCAACATGTAACAGTAAAGTAACATGTTTAGTAAAGCCGAAGATAAATATATAGTTCAAAATAAATATTTTCGGCGGAATGTTTTGCAATATTTCTACAGATCATTAATTTGCTTAATGTTTATGAACCAAAGGATCATTAACCAAAATGATCAAGAATTAAGAACAAAATCAGTATATTTGAGTAATTCCTTGATTAATTGTGACTACAGAAAAATGCTACAAAAAACAGCGAATATTAACGAAGCATTATAACTTTAACGTTTGAAGTACAATTACATCAATTGATATTAGAATCAATTGATTGAATACGATATAGGAATCTTCTACCTAATAGCATTAAAAAATTAATTTATCAATTTATTACGCTCATGATTTAAAAATGTAACACTTCTTTCATTTAATTTTTTAAAAATATTACATTTTCTCTAAAATACTATAAAATATCAAGCATAAAAATATTCAAATGTGAAATGATTAGTGCATCATAATTAATTTTTGAGTAGGCAACGAGAAACAAAACTTTGTAAGATGAAATAATATAACTGTCATTATAAATTTGATCAAAGGAGAAAATTTTGTAAACATAATACACTTTTGACTATTAAAATTGCAATGCCATGAAGAAAAGAAGATGAAGAAAGGTACTTATCACTCTAAATAATATGGCAGAAAAATGAAAAATTTGCAAAAAGCTTGGGATGAGAAGTTAGAAGAAACAATAACAGCTTCTGGAGATAAAATAGCCTTTATCAGATTAGGAATGAAATTAATTGTGCTTTAACAGAAAAGGGTAATTTTTATTTCATTTTACTTAAAGCCAATGCCTCAAATATCTAACCATAGTAGCTGGAAAGAGAAGGTGGGTCAGTTTCGCAACACTTGACCAGATGTTTTCAAATAGTGTGAGGTCTGAAAACAATACAAGCACGGACAATAATCGAAGATTCTCTGTGTTGAGGAAGGTTGCAAGTCATGCAATATGAGCTCTTGCATTATCTTGTTGAAAGCTGGCATTTCACAGGCCTCAAAGATAGAGCATGATTAGTGGTTTTAAGATGTTATAAATGTACCATATATTACCATTATAAATGTACCTAGTTTGTCCGAACTAGAAATGTGCGTATCGTAGATCCAATGACTTTCCGGGCTATCATACCAGATGTAGGACCCTATGATGATAATGAATGCAAACAATCAATGAGCATTCTCCTTGGAGCCTCCAAAGACGTATATAGAAATCACTATGCTGTACTCAAACATGGAACTATGACATTGTGTCACGCCTATATCAATCTTTGTCGTTGAGAGCACATCAGAACTACCATCTGTTTCTTTGATGCCTGATCAAGAGAAGTTGAGATAATAGTTGCCATTCTGATGATCTGTGATGCTTTAAGCGCCATCGCTTTGTACGAACGAATACTAGACGTGCTAAAAACGTCCATGATATGGTTGTACTGTTTTGTGAGGTATTTTTAAATGTATCTCTTTTCCAGTATCAGTCAAAGAAGGAGAATGGGAATTTTATACACCATCCATTAAGACCATCAGTAATTTATTTATTGCATATTTCCTTAACATTTGTTTGAAAGGATTCTTTATAAATGATTGGTCGTATTCAAGTGTCGCCAAGGATTAAATCTAGAAAATTACCAAGAAACATTCCCAAAAGACATACATGCAAAAGACAGAAGCTCAACATCCAGCTCCCATAGATCAATAGTAACTAGTGTTGAACCTGCTATCTTATGCTCCGAAAAACGCTGATCTACTTCTAAGATTCATATAGTTTCGGAATCTTTCTGGAATTTAAACACGCAAAATTTGAAATGAATCATTCTAGTAATTTTGTGCCCTGCTATCCCGAAGAAAAGTATAAGGTTTGTTTTTATATTTTGCCGCCCAACTTGTCTATTGGTTATCGTAACTGACTACGGATGGGGAGGACCTGGGTTCGAATCCCAGCTCGGGCATGAATGTACTTTCTCTCTCTCTCTGTTTCTTGTCCTTTCCTCAGATGATGGATGAATGTGGCCCGCCCTATAAACGGGTTTGTGGTGGTGTGGCGTGGGTGATACTACTCGTACCTCCGTGACTTGGTTCACAGATGCCCACCGGGAAACGATAAAAAGAGTAGCAGTTTTCGGCCTTGTTGCTTCAAATGGGCTAATGTACTTACTTGCTCAAGGATGCCCGCCATTAGAAATAAAAAAAAAAGTGTTTTGGTATTGTTTTTATTCTGGGTGATTTACATTAATTTTTGTTCTCTTTTACAAATTGAAATCAATAGTATTTTTTTAATTTTTAATATTCATTAAAAGTATTGTTAATGTTTCTTCCAAGAAAACTGTATTTAATGGGAATGAAACATTTGCTTAATACATTCTCAATGAAAACGTACAACTTTAATTCAACCATTTAACTATAACTTTCTTTTTTAATTCTGGTTAATTTCTTTTTTCTTTCTTAACTTCGAAATTCTTAATAAAAATTTAAAGAATATATAACGTAAATAGAAAATAAGAAGAAAAATATATTTTTAATAAAAGGAATAAATAAATGGAGCATGGATAAAATATTCATTCATTGGGTAATGTACCTTGTTTATTTTAATTCATCTCAAAATGAAAACATTTTTCTACAATGTACTCTCTAAATTGCAAGCTAATATCTGTTTCCTGTAACAGTGTATTTATAATAATGCCTTTTTTATAATAATTGTGAAGAGTTTTCAAAATACTTTTCAGGCTGTAAACTCCTTCACCAAGGCATCGCCGCCGTTTTTGGACCACAATCAAAATTGACCAGTATGCATGTTCAGTCTATTTGTGACGATTTAGAAATGCTACACATAGAAGCTCGCTGGGAACAAAATCGGCGACGCGACCAGTTATCCATCAATCTCTATCCTCCCCCAAACATTTTAAACACGGCATTCCTACGTTTGCTCAAAATATGGGGTTGGACAGACTTTTTCTTGGTTTATGAAGAAGATGAAGGTATGTAGATGTGTTTTAAAAATGTTCTTCAGAATTTATCCTTATCGTATATAATGTTTAACTTTCAAGATTACTAACTCAATATTTTATCAGGCTAATAAACTTAAAAAAATTATGCTTAATAGTACATTCCACTTTGAGAGACAGAAAAGAAAAAGTGCAGTTTAAACTTGAATTTGCAATAGTGTGAGAAAACAAATGAGCGATACCATAATCAACACGATCATACTTTTTGTTTTGTAAAAGATTGAAATAGGTATTTGATATTTTACACGAGGAACACATGCAATCCTACGCATGTATAAAGAACTCTATCATTGATTATCTACTTGGTGAAGGTAATAATCCCTGCCGGGTAAACTTTGTGCAATAGATGATGGGGATGAAAAATAATTAAATCCGATTTCCTGCTTTGATATTATTTAGTTATGCGGTAATATTCAGCGGAAGAAGAAAGTTTAGCGCGTGCAATCAACACGTTTCACCTGACAGCAACCACACTGCATTACCTCTCATAAGAAGCAGGAAAAATATTCCGTGAACATCAAGGCAGGTATCCTTGTTAATTACTTGGAGACATTTGCATCCTTCCATATTGTTTGGTCGATGCAATAAACCAGAATATTTTGAAGAATATCTTGAAGAAATATTTTCCAACTTATTGCAGGCCGTTCTGTTCTCCATGCAAAGAGGCGTGTTTTTTAAGCAATGATGGAGCACTAGCACATTTTTTATCATTGTCCGTAACTTCTTGAATGCCACATATCTCGCCGATAGATTGAAAGTACCAGCTAGGTGACTTGACCACTGGACTTTTTTATCTTCAAGAGAGTGCACTTGTCTTTCCTTCATTGGTGTCAACTGCGCAATTACACGTGTAATTATCCTTTTAAGCATTTGCTCTGTGAGTTAATCTAAATAAGTGCAACTTTTTCAACAATATTGTAAGTTCAGGCTGGAATTCTCATTTCTCTTTTCTGCCTCTCAGAGTGCAATGCGATCATATATACTGATGTAATTACTGCTCGTCTGGATGGTAATTATCATCGCTTTTAGTTTGTAAAAACAATTTAGAAGCATCCTATATATTATATGCTATTTTATGAAGGAAATATATATTGAAATATTAGTTTATAAAATGCAAGTAATGAAGTAAAATAAAAAAAAATTATTATAAAATAAAAAATTCCTTACAAATCTATAAATCATTCATCTTGTAGAAAATTAAAGAATTTTAAGATCTCATGTAGAATCCATAAATTGTTCTAAAGCTTAATTACTATCATAGATCTTTCAGGTTTAATTTGCTTTATAAATGGTTTATAATTTACTATATTTAAAAGAGCTTATTCATAACTTTACTTCCATTTATTTGCAAAAGGTTTTTTTTTTTCAAGCATATTACTCACACAATGATTTCTATCTTGCTTTTTATTGCAGAAATCTTATTTGCTTACAACAAAGTATTCCACTTAGAATACTGAATTTCATAATGCACCCAAAAAAATTTTCTTTTTTCTATGTTTTATTATACAAATAAAAAATACAAAATTGCAACATATTTTAAGAGTCCATTTTGTAAAACCACACTAGTGTCCAAAATTAAAGTTACAATTTGATTTTCATATTCTTCTACTATTTTAAAAATGATCTATATTATTTTAAGAACTGATAATTGATCCTGAAATTTAAGAAATGAATTCAATTTATGTTTCAAACGTTAATTAAATGTGAAGTTATTAAAACAAGTGCATTTTTTTTAAAACTACCAAGTTTAAATGCAGAATTCCGTTTTGTAAGTAAAACTACCTTAGCTGCAAAGATTGCAGTTAAAATAATTACATGAAATTGTTTAAGCAAAGAATAACAGTTTGTAGTAGACTACCAACTGTTATTCTTTGTTTTTTGTTAGAATTTGGCCAGCACAAGCAGTAGTCATTTGTTAGCTACAAGTATTACATATTTATATATAGTAAATTATTTATTGATGACAAGTATTCAGATTACGAAAGTTTCAGACATCGGGGACGGTCACTAAAAGGCCTTTACACCTGAAGATTAGTGTTGTGTGCTCCCATCTCGTTATTTCAATGGATAGCCCGTTCATTTGAGACGCTTCAGCATCATTTTTGTATAAATCAAGAGAACTAGTGTATCTCAATTCTCACTGAGAAATCAAGATTCAGCATTCAAAGAGATATTCGACGAGATTTAATCTAGAAAAAAAATTTAAAAGCTGTAAGCCTGAAAACGTTATAAAAATAGATTGCTCTGGTAACACTGGCATCTTTAAAATAAAAAAGCTCATATTGGATGGGCTTATCTGTTCCATGTCTTCTCTGTTCTTACAGTGAAAACAGAAACCTATAATGTGATAAATTTATCAACGCCTACGTAAGACTTTTTCAAGGAATCTAGGACAGATCAATTCACATTATCCCTATCAATCCTAATCCTACAAAGTAATTGCTGGTTTTTCTAGAAAGTGCTATTATATGTGTCAACAACTCCCTCCCAAGACTCTCTAAGTATTTAAAACATTGTTTTGGGGAGAATAGGAATTACTCTTAAAATAGTCGTATTAGACAAAGCCATAAAAATTGTAATAAAGGCAAAGCAATAAAAAATGTGTCATGTGATAATTCATATTTTTATCAATCATTTACATATCAATCAACGTTAAAATAGCTATGTAAATTTGTCAACCATTTCATAATTTATAGATTCAAGTAGTGAAGCTCCAAATTTTCTTGCAGAAAACCCTTTTCTTTCTAAATATCTCATTTTTTATGTTTGTAGTCTTAATTTTGTACACTATTATATTTAGTATTATACACTACTGGCCATTAAAATTGCTACACCAAGATGGCGACATGCTACAGACGTGAAATTTATACGAAAGGAAGAAGGTGCTGTGATATGCAAATGATTAGCTTTTCAGCGCATTCAGACAAAGCAGGCGCCAGTAGCGACAGCTACATTGTGTTTAAATGAGGAAATTGTTCAGCCGGTTCCTCATACACAAATTGCATTTGAACGTTGTTGCCTGGTGAAATGTTGTTGTGATGCCTCGTGTAAGAAGGAGAAATGCGTACCAGCACGTTTCTGACTTTGATAAAGGTCGAATTGTAGCGTACCGGGATTGCGGTTTACCTTATCGCAGTATTGCTGCTCGCGTCAGTCGAGATCCAATGACTGTTGGTAGAATATGGAATAGATGGGTTCAGGACGGTAATACGGAACGCCATGTGGGATCTCAACGGCCACCAATCACTAGCAGCCAAGAAGACAGGCATATTATCCGCATGGCCGTAATGGATCGTGCAACCACGTCACGAGCCGTGAGTCAAGAAACGGGGTCGTTTGGAAGACAACAAGTGTCTGCACGAACAGTTCGACGACGTTTGCAACAGCATGGACTCTCATCTCGGAGACCATAGCTGCGGCTTCCCTTGACGCTGCGTCATAGACAAGAGCGCCTTCAATGGTGTGATCAACGTCGAACCTGGGCGCACGAATGGCGAAACGTTATCTTTTTAGATGAATCCAGGTTCTGTGTACAGCATCATGATGGTCGCATCTGTGTTTGTCGGCATCGTGGTGAACGCACACTGGCAGCGTGCATTCGTCATCGTCATACTGACCCATCACCTGGCGTGATGGTATGAGGTGCCATTGGATACACGTCTCGGTCACCTCTTGTTCGCATTGACGGTGCTTTGAACAGTGCACGTTACATTTCTGGTGTGTTACGATCCGTGGCTCTACCCTTTATTCGAGCCCTGCGAAACCCTACGTTTCAGCAGGATAATGCCCGACCGCATGTTGCCGGTATTGTACGGACCTTTCTTGATACGGAACATGTTGGGCTGTTGCCCTGGCCAGCACGTTCTCCAGATATTTCACCAATAGAAAACGTCTAATCAATGGTTGCCGAGCGACTGGCTCGTCACCAAACGCCAGTCACTACGGTTGATGAACTGTGGCATCATGTTGAAGCTGCATGGGCATCTGTACCTGTACATGCAATCCAATCTCTGTTTGACTCAATGCCCAGGCGTATAACTGCTGTTATTACTGCCAGAGGTGGTTGTTCTGGGTACTGATTTCTCAGGATCTATCTAGCCAAATTTATTGAAAATTTAATCACTTGTTTTTCTAGTATAATATATTTGTCCAATAAATATCATCTTGTTACCTGCATTTCTTCCTGGTGTAGCAATTATAATGGCCAGTAGTGTAGTTAATTCCAATAAAAAATTAGTAAAATTGACATTTAAATAACTAACAGCATACCGAAAACATTTTACAATGAAAATTTTTTATTTCAAAACGTTTATTTTTAAGTGACTTTTTAATCTTTACGCATTATTTTAAACTTGAAATTGTAACTTTCATTAATTGCTTTCAGCAATACTGAGAATGAAGGTATTCTTAGAAGAGGCAGAGTTGCAGAACTGGCGTGTCCATTTACTACAACTAAATAGTCAAGCATATCGTGATACATTCCAGAAAATAAAGAACTTCGGAAAATCTCAAAGTTTTCATTCAATGCCAGATTATCGCATCGTTTTAGACGTTCCACGAGAAAATTTGTGGAATGTTTTCAAAGCAGTAAATAAATATTCTTTTTATCTTCGTTTAGTTATTTATATTTTTAGTTTTTAGAATTATTATAACCCTTTATTTGATTGTCTAGTATTTACCAAGGAAAAAACGAAAAATAAAGGCAGAGGCAAATCACATAAAATTCTCACTCTTTTGCGTATTATGTTCATTTTACATATAAGATACATTAGATTACTCTAAATATTCATAATTTGGCATCGCATTACTAATTGGAAAGGAGAAATGTTCTTTCCAATTAGTAATGCGTTACCTTTGTATACCAATTAAATACCATGTTACCTTTGTATACCAATTATAATTACCCTTTGAATAACTAAAAATTAAAATAGTGTATTAATTATAATCAATCTTTGATTTTGGTAAATGAAAACATAATTACATTAATTTGTTTTTGCAAAGAAATTTACCCACATATGCTTGAAATTCTTTTTATAGTTAAATATACTTTTTGGGAAAAAGAGAACCTTGAAGAAAATAATTATTTTTCCTGAAATTAACATTTTAAAGTTCATGCGTAAATAACCAAATGATTAAAACTTCTGTCACACCAACAAAATGATCAAGAAAAACAATTACACATTAAATATTCAAATGAATAAGTGGTAAAAGTATTCTTTGTAGGGAAGCAAGCTTCTATATGCGCTAGCATGTGTCTGGGTCAGTCAGGCATTCCTCGCAAATTAAATTGCGTGCTTGTAAACCTCTCAATAACACTCAAGAATATATATTATTGAGTCACTCAAAAATATATATTTTCAAATTTTTGTAGATTAATGTTTTGTCTGAAGCGATTCCTAAATCATGAACTACAAATGATATACAAGATTTAAGTTTTGAAGACCATTTTAAAAGATCAAACAACTAAATATTTTGAAATATGATTACTTATTGCTATTAATCAAATTTAATTTGAAATTAATTCTTTTTAATAAGACATAAAACTTGATGTATATTGATGTTACGTAATATCTGACAGAATTTCTTTAATCTTGAAGTAAAAATTGTAATTACAAAATCATACAATTATTCTGGATAACACTTTGTAACCTTACCAAAACTTTTGTCAAGCAAATTGATAATAAAGAACTTATGCAACTAATTACTTTATAATTACAAGTAATTATGAGGGTTTAATATTTTGTATTTAAAGTGCAATAACTAAATTGAAAGAAAGGGAATGTTCGTAATGAAAAATTAGTTTGTTTTATCATACATTTTTTATCATTTGAAAAAAATTTTAAATTCTTCATTTCCTCTTATATTCTATAAATTTCTATATACCAATGACTTTATAGAGTCATACTATAATTAGTCTCATATTTCATGTTTTCTTAGGCACAACAAGTTGGAATGATGACCGACCATCAAAATTATCTAATCACATTCTTGGTGAGTATAATTTTATTTCATAAAATATGAAATGTTTGTAATTTTAAGATATTTTTATTATTTTTTTAAATATATGAACAATGTTGAAAAATTCTAATTAATTTAGTTCTTTTGTGAATTTCAAAAAGTAAATTTAAAAAAATGTCTTCACTTTTTTAACTCTTCATAGTTTCAATTGTTAATAATAATTTCTTTACGCATAATGGTTTTTTTCCACTGTTTTTCTAAAACATGTCTGTATTATATAAAACACTTTAACATATTTTGCTCGTTTAAAATATTTATAAAAACCTCTTTTAAAATTTAACTGTTAATTTAAGTTTTTCAGTAGCAAATTTTAGCTAGAAAAATAAGAAATTTAAAAATTTAATACATTCTTTTTACAATGCAATATCATGTTCAGTATTTAACTATTGCATCCATAAAAAAAACTCTCTCATCCATTGAAAATCGTAAATCTTATAAAGAAAATAATCTATAAATAAGAATAAAAATTTTCTAAATATTTTTTTCAATGATAAAGATTAAATAATGTAGCACACTATTGATGATATTATTAATTGTTTCCTAAATAATCCTAACCAAGAAATAGAAATATATATATATATATATATATATATAATAATTTTGGTCAGCTGCCTAATATATGAAAGAATATGACGTATTATGATAAATAATTGAGATCATACTATGATATTTAATGGATTGATTATTTGAATATCTTCTAAGCTTTTTCAACTATAAAAAAGCCGAGAATTTTGGCACAAAATGTAAGATGTTTCTAGTGATTATCAATATTTTCAAAGAAATGGGAACCATAAACAAATGATTAATGATTTGCCTCTATACGTCGATCGTTTCTGTTGTTTGGATGTTGTAAATGCTGCAGCTACTCGCAAATTAATCTGTGTTATAAAAACCTGTTTAATTTCAAATGGGTATCATTAAAAATGAGGAGGACCAATCGCTTTGCTTTCAGAGCTGTAATGAATTGGTAAACTGCGCCCACTATGTCTCAGTACACAAGTGTATGATTTTGACTTTTAAAGGGTTATGAGCAATTTTTCTTCGTTGGCAATGATTGATGGCATTCTTTTAGATTCAATGGTTATAAAACAAACCAGATGTGAAGCCTTAAAATTAAAATTTCGAAGGCATATTTTTTGGTAGTCACAATGCACACATCAAACTGTAAGTAATTCTATGCATGCAGTTATAAGTAGAAGAAATGTAGTATTTACAGTTTTAGACCTTCCTTTACAAAGAGAACATTATCTGTTAATCTAAAAATTCCAACATGTTCTTGTTTGATTTGTCTAATATCATCTTTTATGTTTACATTTCAGCTGTATTTCCTTTTTGCAGCTCGAGCTGCTATCTTCAAAATAAAAAGTAGTTATGCATTACTAAATTAAAAAAAACAGTTTTAATATATGACCTCGTTCCTGAACTGTTAACTTCTGGGTATCATCTCGATAATATTTTTTGTAATATCATTTCGTCTTCTTTAAGATTAACTTGATTAAAGAAAAAATCGAATTAAATTTAAGATTAAGATTTTTCCCTTTCTTTAAGATAAAAGTTTGCTAACAGCACTTATTGGATGTTTGGTTTATTGATTTCTATAACCCGAAACAAAATGTCATGCAACCAAACATGCATATGCAAATAATCATTTGTATTATTCTTCAACCCATTTATACTGATGTAATTTACTTATTGTAGAATAAATTTTTATGGGAATAAGTAATTTTTCTAATATCAATTACATTCCAATTACATAGTAAAGGTAAAATTGAAATTGATTTCTCAATTTTTTTTATCTATTAACTTATTTTCAGGATTTACATACCATTGACTTAGAAGATTTTCAGTATGGAAAAGCAAACATTACTAGTTTGCGGATTGTTGAAGAGGAGTCTCCTGAATTCCAGTCATTACTTAAGGAAATAAATCTCAGACTCTTCCACTTGAGAAATCGAGAACCCATCAAAACGCTCAAGGTCACACATTAAGTTCAGTAAGATCCAATGATTTAATGAATTCATGCGCATCTTTATAGTTTATTTTAAATCATTTTAAGAGATATAATGCTTATGGTTTTACTTCTGCACATTCAATGTTAAATTAAGATGATATATGTGAAAACATTTAAGAGTCTTTAGTTTTGCCTTCAAATGGCAAGACAAAGATATTTTAAATGATGTTAAATGAGGCAAAAAATAATTGTAATGCAACCATGAACAGAAATAAAAAAAAAACCTTTATTAAAATAAAAAAATATGAGTCCGAAACTTTTAAATGAAATTTCTTTTTTTCAAATGAATGCTAAATATGAAATGCTTAAAATTTTCAATGAAAATAAAAACCAACCTTCATCATGAAATTCAATTCAATCAGCGTTTTTTGTACAAGAACTTAGTCATTATAGGGAATCTTTCAACAACGCAATGATCTCTACATGAAGTGCAAAATTCATTTATTATACGGATAGATGAAAAGTCATTAATATTTATTTTTTTACAAACGAAAATCATATACCTACAACATAAAGAATAAAAAAAAATTTTTTTATCTTATAAATTTTGAGATTAAAATTATTAATTTACTTAAAATTTGTTTTAATAAACTACGATATATATAACCATTATTAATTATAATTCAATTAATTAAGTTTAATTACTTTTTAAATTAAAATATGTTCGTAATCATTACTTATAAATAATTGAATTAATACATATAATTTCAAGAAGTATACATTAATTTATATTTTCAACAAAAGTTTGCTGAAAAAAATGACTGTATAGCTATTAATCAATTATTTAAGGCATCTTTTATTAAAAAATATTGTCTTTATTAAGTTAAATAAAATTTTTAATATAAATAGTACAGTTAAAATAAAGCTTTAAAATAAAAACCACTCTCAGTTTTTCTAATATAGACCAAAAATTGGTTCAATTTCTTTATTTTTAAGAGCAATTATCTTTTAGATTAATATATTTTCTTAATTTCATTTGAAAATAAAGAATTTGTGTGTATGTGTTTCTTGTGAAACTTAGAATCTCAGAAAATAATGAATGATAAATAAAATCTTTTGTTTATCATTCCCTATTTTTTAAAAATCTAAGTTTTAGATTTTTACTCATTTTCTCGGTAAATTTTTATATTCGTATTTTAACAAAAAACTTCGAAGCAAAAGAAAGGTGCTGCCTTTGCCAATGATACCATCAGCAGCTTAGAGTTCTCAGAAACTTTGGAGATAATTTTGGTGACTATAACCTTATATACCATTTTGAAATTTTGAAAGTCAAACTATTAGGAAGCAAGATAACACTAAAAGCTAAGCGCCATCTGTGACATATTCTCTCCCTCTCTTTCGCACGCGCGACTATCACCTTTCTAGAAATCTAACATGAAGGGTAACTTACCTAAAACCCCTATATGCAGTTTTAGCATATGGCAGCTGGCAATTCTAAGATATCGAAAGTTTTTTATTATGATCAGATGCTTACACTCAGGCTTATGTAGTTGGCTGGAAAGTTATAGCGTTGCATGCAGTATGCGAATGTAACCATGTAACCAAGAAAATGTGAGTACTCTGATTCGAATGCTGACTGGTATTCAAACTTAGAATTCTCACGTTTTCTTGGTTATTTTCCAATGCTTGTATACATATTGATTTGAATGCTGATTGTCATTCAAATAAGAGTATTCGTTTCCTTAAAAGAATTTTGGAAAACCAAATTTCCTTGGAGAAAGTTGAAAGTTATGAAGATTTTGTTGGTAACATGAAATGTGCTTCTTCTAATAAGTTGCAGTGTATCATTAAAACTTAATTTTTTGAATTAGCTTATTCAAAAAAATTTCATTTTGAAATGAAATTTTATGTAACATGATAAATGAATTTTGAAACAAAAACCGATACTTAATTGATCATTTTAGTTTTGATATATGCATATATCAAAACTAAAATGTGAATAAAATGTGGAAAAAAAAATAATAAAAAAATAAAAAAGTGCTTGATTCATGAATCAAGCACTTTTTTTCATATAAAGTCACTAAGTTTCATCTAAATGCAAAAAGTTAAGATTCATTCCACAGTGAAATTAATTGCTTCAACTTTTGATGCTTTACATTTAAGATTCATTTTTTAAACTGAATTATTTTGTGAGAGATATTTTCAAAGTGAAATAATTTTACTCTTTATATCAGACAGAATCGGTTCTCATCTACGACAGCGTGAAAAGACTTGCTCATGCGTTACAAAAAATGGATCAAGCAAAGAATGTAGCAGTGTTTCCACCAATTTCTTGTAAATTAATGGATAAAGGAATTGATGGAACAAGTATTTACAATTTCATGAAAAATGTAAGTTCAAAATAATGTGTTTTTTTAATAAAATTAGTTCTTATAACAGTTATTAGACATTTGAATTTTGAAACCATGAAAGAAAAACAAATTCATTGCTCCCATTATCTTTATTCCTATATTCCACAACATTTTATTTCAAATGAATCAAAATAAATTAACAATTATGTTGTCCTTCCAATTTATCATGTTGGTTACATGCACTGAAGTTAAATTAAAAAAGAATTATTAGTGAATTTTATAATTAATTCTTAATTTACTGAATCCTCAGAGAAAAAATATTCAGATTGTAAAAATTGTTTCACGCATCTATTGAATCAATTAAAGTACATAATTTAGCATTGAAATATTAAATTTTATACAATTTAATTCTGTAGGACAATCATAATTGGCATCAAATTAGATCATTTCCACCGGGCAGTTATTTCAATAAATTAAGAAGCACGCTTATCTAAATTCTAAGATTCATAAACAGTTAATTATGAATTTTTATTTAATGTATTATATATATATTTAAATTCAATCTAATGTAATTAAATGAAATCAAAAATTCTACGACTGTCAGATGAACTTAAATCTGATCTACATTATATAAGGTATATAGGAAAGTTATGATCGTTTTCGCATTTTCATAAAATAAAGTGAAAATAAGTATGCAAATTAGTGTAAAACGTGGATGAGACACTAGTCAATCAAGAGTAGAAATATTAGTCGTTATAAAAACAGATTCATCATGCACATTCATCAATCGTAACTCATACAATAGCGAAGAGAAATGGGCGTGTCGAATGAGCTCATTTGGTGTTATTTGTTTTCAAACCTTAAAGTGAGCTTATAAGCTCCAGTACCAAGTCACCGAATATGTCAAGCATTTGGAGATAATGCTGTGAATGATATCACTGCACTATCACCGAAGGATGCTGTCTGCACAGCGTAAGACCACCTCGGAAAAGATTATGCTTTCTTTATGTCTGGTGGGATAGTCGACAAGTGTTGGCAGCGGGCCAAACGGTCCCTGTGGACCTCTAATCACAGCAATTGGAAAAATGTGAAGCAGGCATTTGCAACAGAAGGAGCCAACACTGGTTAATTACAAAGGTGTATGTTTATAATATGTCTAATGTTACTTTATAGGGCAAAAGTCCAATGTTTTTGCCCTATAAAGCGAGGCTGCATGTCACGCGTGTGGTCAGAAATAATCCACAGCTACTTGGATGGGAAACTTTGTGCTATCATCTTACTCAACTGATCTTGCACCATCAGATAACTACTTCTTCCATTTTTCTAGACAATCATCTTCGTGGAAAATATTTCACCAATGAAGCAGATTTGCGGCAAGCACTCACGGACTTCTTCGCGTCCCAAACCCTCTATTTTACCGCAAAGGGATTGCACAACTGGAGAAACGTCGGCAGAAGGTGCTATATGTCAATGGTGATTACTTCGAGCACTAACAACAGGCTACATTTTCTGTAGATCATGTTCGTTGTGGCATTAAAAACGGCACGATATCTTTTGTTTACCTTGTACAATACTCTAATGATAATAAAAAGATAAAAGTTAAAACACAAATTAAGCATTTAAAAATTTCTAATTATAATATATTATAAATTTAAACTGACAAACTCCATAAATATTTGAAAGATTTCATTAGTTATTTGAAACTTACAAAATTAATTTTTCACATAAGAACATAAAAATAGCGTTAAAAAATTGATTTCCACTTAAATCAGAACAGCACTGAAGGGATTACTGGAAATTACAACTCATCTCCCATCTGTCATCTTATATTGATTAATTTATACAAAACTTCTAAATATCATATCGAATTAGGCAATGAAATCTGTAATAAACAAAAAAATATGTGTGTATAAAAATGATCGTAGAGTGAAAAATCACTATCCAATAAAACTTCAATTTTACTTCATAAATTTTATAAAATATATTTTAGATTGAATTGATTTTCTTCGTATATTTCCTTAAAAATCTTAATTTTATTCTATATAATAAATGCGTCATATTGAATATAAAATAATTGTGACAAATAATATTGTATGTAAGACAAAGCAAAATCCAATAAGATAATTTAAAAAAAAACTGTACTTTTTTATTTCTTTCAGGGACAAACGTATGGTCTTTCTGGATTAATTGAATTTGACCCAGAAGGCTTTCGAACAAAAGTTACTTTTGATGTCATGTACCTTACACCTAATGGATTAAAAAAGGTAAGCGATCATTCGATTACTATTCATTTTTACCTCAAGGGAATTGCACAACTGGAGACACGTTGGTAGGAGGTGCTGAATGCCGATGGTGATTACCTCGTGCACCAATAATAAGCTACACTTTCTGTAGGTCATGTTATTTACGTATTCAAAAACTGCAAAAAATTTTTTTGTTTATTTTATTACTATTCACATATTCTATTACTATTATATCTAAAACAATTTTTTAGATGTCCTTAAAACTTTAATTGTATGAAACTTTAGTACCGTTTCACATGTTTTCGTTATTACTAATTGAAAAGTATAAATATTTTACAAGTTTCATACTTGTAAGATGTGCACACAAAATTCATTAATTTCTTTCTTAAGCTGAATGGCTCCATTTGAAATTAATAATATATAATCAATAAACAATTTAAAGATTAAAAATCTAGAACTGCCACTTTGATATGAAAAATAAGATAGATCTATGGCTTGATTACCATGCCATAGCTCTTTTAGAAAATAAATACTTTATTTTAATGATTAAAGAGTTATAGAAAATATGTTTAAAATTATGGCACATAAAATGAACAATACAATTGATTAAAAAGGAATAAATTGCAAATTTTAATATAAAATAAACATATTAAACATCAAAGTACTTTTACTAAGCTAAGCCGATTGCTTGAAAAAAATGTAATATTTCACAAAACCATATTGCAGAATCTCTAATACTTTCGTATACATTATTCATAATAAATTAATAAATATTTCAATTTGATTAAAACAAAAAATGATTAGCATATTGTTTAATAAGTGGAGATTTTAGCGATGGAAAGAAAAAAAGTAAAGCTGTTATATAAGAAGAATTTAACACATATAAAAATATATTGTCATAATTGGAAAATGGATGTATCTAAATTGATAAAGAGATATATAAATCCCTTTATTTTTGTTATAAAAATAAAATAATTTATTACCGAAATAGAAACCGAAATAAACATAAAAAGTTAATGTAAGTAACGAAAAGAAATTTCAGTAAAAATCTATGATTTCTATTATCATCTCTCTTAATGAAAACGTTTTAAAGAAAAAGTTTTAAAAAATATTGAAATCTGTTCAATACATTATCAAAAATATTCTAATTTCTAATTATTAAATAACATATTCTAAAATTTGAGCTTCCGTTAGGATACACACACAGTAAGTATATTATTAGTTTATCCTTGTTATTTCTAGAAAAATACAAACTAATAACAAATGAATACGAATTTTCACTTAAGATAAATTATTTATTTCATCAATGATTATTGCTTCCTTTTTAATATAAAAAGAAAAAATCTATTTCAATAATTTGACTTAAGATTTTCAGTGTAAGTCATGTACAAAATTTTACTTTTAATACCACACAAAAATACTATTATCTTATAAATCAAAAAAGTTGGATAAAAAAATATCAGACAAACATATTAAAAGTAATTAGATCAACATTTTTATTATTTATAATGGTTACCAAAAATACACAAAAAATGTATAAACACATGCTTTAGAGTATTTAACAAACTCTTTTTTTCGAAAACATTTATTTTAATAACTCCAATAATTTTCCTGGTTTTCTTATTCGAAAAAATATACTAATGACTTAATCAACAATATTTTATAAAACTGTAAATATTTACTAGAAGTGAAGAGTTAATCGCATCCACAAGTTTGAGAACAAGTTAATATTTGAATGAGATAAAAAATTATGTTGCGCAGATAGCTACATAGTGATTTTTCAATTATCAAGACTATAAAGAACTAGAAACTGAAAAAAAGTGCAAAAATTTTTATGTATATTATTTACTTTATATCTTAAAATGTTAAGAATATTGAAGTGTATTTGTTTAAAATATTTGAAGTCTGAGATTTAATTACTTCCTTACTCCTCATGTTAATAAGATTTTTCAACAACGTATTTAAGTGGAATAATTAATGCTTGATACAGAAAGCAAACACATGCTTTTTTCTTCATTCAGAAACACTGTTGATATCACTCCAACATATAAATCACTTGAAATAATGTTTTTTTTCTTCAATTTTTCATTTAAATAAATAATAAGTCATGTTATATCTGTTCTCTCTCTCTCTCATGTCACACACGTTATATCTATGCATTATTATTTACGACATTATTATCTCTTCTTGAAAATACCCAGACCTTTTATTTTTAAAACTTTTGCTGATAAACTAGAAACACTAATTAATATTATTTCAATGAAAAGTAAAAAAAAAAAAATAGTTGTCATAGGATTTTTACACAATAAGAATTTATGAATAAGCAAAGCACGCTTAACTCCAATAGTTAGACAATTGGTATGTTTACAGTTGAGAATATTTCTTTGGCAGATTTTTAGAAAAACTTGATAACTTTTTTCTTCTCATTGCAGGTTGGCGTAATTCGGCTTGATGATGAAGAACATGACGTAAATATAAATAATACAGAAGTTTTGGAACATTCTCACTTCAGAGTAACCACAATTTTGGTTAGTACGGTTCATTAATAAATTTTACATTATATACTAGGAATTTAATAAAAATAAAAATTACACTAATTTTTATATTTATTACTTATTTGTTATAAGGCACTTTTGGTTAGTGCTGATAGGCTTCAAGAGTTAAATGATTACTTTTGATTACTGCATTGTTTCCTAATAAATTTAGACAGGCCAAGTACCATAGTTCTTAAAATTAATATAATCCACATATATTTTTGTCTAAAAAAACGAAATAATTATATTGTAAATATATTAAAATGTAGAAAATAATATTGTATTTTGTTTAAAAAGGTTTATACCATCAACAATTTAAGAGCACTGAAACTTTTAACACATTTGTGTTAGTTTAATTTAAATATTTTTATTTGAGAATGAATGTGAAAAAGAGTAATTTGATTCATACCAAATACTTTCCATTTTGCATGAAAAGTATATAACGTTTTCTAATTTACTATCTTATAAGCGATTTGACACTTACAGCCATATGGACTGAGAAATTTTATATTGCAAACAGAATTAGTACATAATGAAATCTAAATCTGAATATAACGGAGACTTCTATGATTATTATAAAAATTCGCATTTCAATTTTTTTAGAAAATGTGTAGGCTACATTTCAATAAGTAAAACACTCAGATAATTACCCAAACCTACGATCGCGAGTTATTGTTGGTGCGCAAAAATATTCTCAGTAAACTGAGCTGGTACACATTTTGGTTGATTAACATTAATTCCTCAGTATGTTGAAACTATTTTAAAAATGCATACATTGTAATAGTAAACAATAATCTGAAATTATTTCAGGTGGGAAAAGTGAATTTAATAACGTTTTCAAAATTTCGAAAGGATTTCAATTGTTACACCATTTATTAAATCGTATTTTGCAAAAGTGATGACGTAGATTTTAGTTTTCAAGATAAAGAGCTGCAGTGTAATTGGAAGTAATTGAATTTCACAAAATGACTTGTCCATAAAATCGCTTCCTTCAAGCTCTAAAAAAATTGGTTTGTTCTTCCCGTAGAAAAATGTCCAAATTTGGTCCAGATTTATCTCAAAGTTTATTTGCGTGAGCCTTCTTTTTCCAGTATTGAAATTTATTAAAAAGTATAGAAACAGACTGACAAACATTGTGACTACTATATTTGAACAGCTACCACAACCTACTCTTCCTACGTTACGAAACTTATTGACAACAAAAAATAGTTCCATCCTTCTCTAAAAGAAATATATTTAAAAACCCCGCTTCAATTTCTTTCCTATACATTATCTCTTTTTTGTTTCATATAGTTTAATTAAAACTTAATTTCATTCAGTTAAATAAACTTACATTTTACATGTTTAAGAAAAATATAAGTAATAAAAAATTTTAAATTATTTAAAAAGTCAATATCCCTGGTAGGTGGCGCACACAATAGTACTTAAAAATGGTACGATAACATAGAAGCTTTATAACTTAGGTGATCACTGTTTTAACTATAAGTAAAATAATCAATTTTTAAAATCTTAAGTTCTAAATATTAATTTCTTCAAATTAAAAATTTTATATCCTTATATATCCTTTATATCCTTATATATATAAATTTCAGAACGATCCGTACTTTATGTATAAAGAAACATCTGAATTAATGAAAGGGAATGATCGTTACGAAGGCTATACCATCGATTTTTTGAACGCTCTGGCGAGAGAGTTGCATTTTACGTATGACATAAATCCAGTTAGAGATGGAGAATATGGGAGATTCAATGAAACAACACAAATGTGGACTGGGATGATTGGAGAGCTAATAAATCAGGTTAGAAATCTCAATTTTTTCATTTACCTACATTTTATGTATTTATCATGAAAATAAAATTGTAACACAGCATTAACTTCAGCTTTTGTGTATAGAATTAGATTTTCATGATAATAAACAGTAAAATATTTAATTTCTTGACATACTAGTACTTATATAAATCTCTGAAAATTACATAATATATGAAATTGATAAAAAAAATTTATAATAAACTAACCTGGGACAAACCTTTCTACATTGTTTATAGACCTGAAAACTCTTTATTTTAATTTTGCTGAAAACTCTTTTATAATTACAAGAAAAGAGTGTTTAATTAATGTTTATAGTCAAGTGGACAAAGTTAGTTATAAAAATAATGAAAACACCCTACATTTATACGGAATCCTTTATAAAAAAAAATGGTACGAAACAGTCTTTGACTTGAAATACAGTTTAGATACATCCGGAAATCAAATTATAAAATTAATTAATGTAAAGATGAATATTGCATTATTCATGGAATTATTGAGAAAATTCCAAGACAGATGCCGGAGAATTACATAAATATCGGATTGAATGTTCTAAAATAATTCGGAGGACAGCGGAGACAAAAACAGATGATCACTTCCTTCTCGTGTTAATCGAACTATGATTTGTTATGTTCCTCTGCTTAAATTGAAGCATTAACATTCTCTAAAATTCAATGTGTTGCAGGGAACGAATTTTGCATCATAGACCTGGTCCACTCATACTTCTCCATTGTTCTCGCCAGTAAATCTAGTCTATCAAGGTTACGACTATCAGAAATCGCAGCATAAATGCCCATAACCTTGAGATATCCACCTTTATGCTTAATAGTTGGAAAGAGATAAACACAAACAACCTACTTTGATGTTCTTCAGACGTGTTCCTATTATGTTGTGAAGAAACGTGTGAAAGATAATTTATATATCCTACATATCACTTCTACTTATCAATCGACCAAGTTCTGTGGTTGTAGTATCATTTTAGAACACGTTAACATATTAACATCTGCGGCAAATGACTTAGAAATTGCTATTCTATCGAAAATAAGTTTATGAAAGTTTCTTCTGACTGAAATTACACTGCTGGCTACCCAAATTACAACACTAAGAAAGACAAGAGATATCACAACAAAATTCATTTTGTAGATAATATATTGACCAAGTATTAAATGATTAAATTTATAGACTTCTGTAAAGTGTGGTTCCTGCCAAAATCTGCAGTCAGAGTAGTCACCTTTGTTGGAAATCACTGCTGTCATACGTCT
Source organism: Latrodectus geometricus (assembly GCA_026290005.1). Taxonomy (NCBI): domain Eukaryota; kingdom Metazoa; phylum Arthropoda; class Arachnida; order Araneae; family Theridiidae; genus Latrodectus; species Latrodectus geometricus. Next base: position 96,023 of record JAPDSC010099615.1, on the reverse strand, counting down.
CGGCATTAATTCATAAAGAATTTGGATGTGTTCTTGGGGTAAGCAGACAAATCCGTTTCCATAGGTTGCCAAAGTTAAACTGGTATCGCAGCTGGGGATATAATCTCGGTCAATCGTTAAGCAACCATGAACCGCATGTTTTCTATCGGTGAAAGATCCCGAGAGTGAGCCGGCCAGGGAAGCAATTCAATTTGGCGATTGACAAAGAATCCTTGAATAATGTGTACCAGGTGTGGTTGCGCATTATCTTGCTGAAGTATGACTGTGGGCAACTGGCTCCAACACTTCAGAGATGTAGCTCTGGCTGTTTAAAATACCGGCAATGCGAGAGTGCGAATGCACTAGAGGAACGCGAGAGTGATATTCAATATCGCCCCATGCCTTAATACCCTGTGCAGGACAGTGTAGCAGTGTATAACGCAGTTGTTTAGCATCCTCTATCGACAGTGTCTCTAGACTCGAATGCGATCATCGTGGTGCTGCAGACAAAAGCGTGATACGTCATTAAAGACAATTTCATTCCAATCTGCCATCCACGTCCTTCTTTCATCGCACCATTGGTAGCGGAGACGTCTGTGGTTCTGCGTCAAAGGTAGACAAAACAATGAACATCTTACTGACAGACCATTCTGCTGTAAATAGCGTCGTATGGTATGCGCAGTTAGTGCCGTAAAGATGGAAATAAACCGTGTTTTTTCCCCATGGAAATTTTGAAAATTCCCGGGAATTTTCAAAGCTCTCAAATTTTTAAAATTTTGGAAAAATCTGAAATTTCTTAGAAAATGTAAAAGGTTTTAACTATATGACAAAGATATGTAATATAAATCAAAGTAATTTGTAAAAAAAATCAATTTATTGAAGGATTTCTACTTTTATGCACGCAGTATCTTTTTCCAAATGTTCATTTGAAAAAAGATACCGGCTATTTGTAGAGATTAGAAACGTTTCAGCTTGTGTCATTCCATTGCATTTGTTACTCATTGTCGAAAAATTTTTAAACAAAGTATCACTTTGCTTAAAATTATTATAGATGCCAATTTTTACAACACTTCACTTCATATACAAAAAAATAATCTATGAAACTAAATATGATTGTCTGAGTTTATTCCCTCAAAATTTCCAATATTCCCCAGAATTCCCGGTATTTTACTCAAAATTCCGAGTAAATTCCCAAGCTTCAAAATTCCCTGGAATTTTACATCTCTACATGCAGACAATGGATAATACGTTACAGACTGAATGTGCTGTGCTATGGTTCGTGATGTGGCTAGTGCCTGAGCAATCCGTCACTGGCATGCCCCACAATTTGCCTGTTATCACGTGAAGTGGTGCACTGAGATAGATGCAATCGAATACGTTGATCCGTCGTACCCTCCTGCATCCAACGATCACATATCCGAATTATAGTTGTCTGTTTTCATCCAACACGACAACCGATTTTCTAGAAAGATAATCCACAATCTCGATATGTCACTTTCCTTCCTCTGTCGAACTCGGATACATGATCAAAAATGATCGTTGTTTTCTACAAGGCAAAAATTAATTGTTTAAACAATTTAAAAAAAACAACTGTTTCGAAATTTTCGAGCCTTAAATAGTGCTTTGAAGTGCGCCACAGATGCACGTGATGTGCGTCTGTGCGGAAACTCTGCTAATGCATGTTGTAAATTTCATGTTATTTGCATGTTTCTTTCAGAGAAACATGCAAATAACATGAAATTTGCATTTACAGTGAATACAGAAAAATTCAGATGCTAATTGAATTTTCGGTCACTTTGGCTGTAGTTGTTTTCTTTTTAAACATTGCAATCTTCTTCAAATACCATTCAGTCTCTTTGATTCAGCTTTTTTGTACGTCCACTATTTCGCTTTTCCGAGCTTTACTAGCCACGTTATTTGTATATTATTATGAATATTTTATCACAGTTGTTCCAAATAATCAGACTCTTACTATTAGACCTTTCAGAAACTCTGACATTTTAACCTTTCGATAAAAATCCAAGGTGTTCATAACTATATAATAGTAACCTCACACTATCATAATATAGTTTTAAAAAACCTGAAATTGGTAGATGGGATTTCAATGATTATGAACTAAAAAAATCTCACTTTTATTCACACATGTTTATTATCTTAATAACAACTTTTAAAAATAAAATATTTCTTACTGAAACAATGATTTTTTTCATTCAAATTTGATGATTTTGATAAGTACAGTTTTCGCCTTAGCAGAAAGACGCATAAACAAGATTCGTGTGACAGTGTTTTCTTCAATTTTAATTCGCTCTTAAAATATAATAAAAAAATAATAATTATATTCCACTGAAATAAATTTATTACGAATTTCAGTATTTAACGAATCTAATGCAATTATAATAATTTATTTAAACTCAACATATTTTAATGAGCCATCCAATGACGAAAAAATTGTTTAAGACTCATGCGTAAGCTTACTCTCATAATCAGACTTATAACCAGATAGACTGAAAAATTGTACGATATTCTGTTAAATAAATGAAATTGTATCAAATTTTTAGTACAAGAGAATATAATAAAAGGCTTTTTACAATTTTCTTTAAAAATGTAGGCCTAACTCCTTTTTCGATTTAATATCCAAGGGAATCAAATATTCATTTTAATGTACAACGAGAGATGATGAGTAATGGCGTCGTCTTATTATCGGAAGGTAGTGAGATCAAATACCAGCCTTACCGAAAATCCGTCATACTCACTAAAGACGGTTGAGATACATTAAATGGGTTGTAGTCGAAATGTCCTTCATGTGAAATATGTATTACTTCTAGGGAGGGTAGCCCAAGTCTGGAAGTAGCTTAGTTTTTCCTAAATTACAAAGACCCACTTACTTTTGGAGTCACGATGGCATGCCTATGGAGTACCACACTATATAAAGATGACATCAGTTATGCCCTTGTAATGCCAAAAAAAAAATAATAAATAAAAATCCCCAAGAAAGGAATGAAACTTTAGTGGGAAAGATAATGCTTAACGAATTTAACTATTACATTTAAATAAGAACATCCTTAAGCATTGCATAACTATTTCATTTTAAATCCTTTAATATTGTGAAAATTTTGATCTCTTAACGTCCCGTTTAATTTATCTAAACATAAGTAAATAAATAAATGATCTCAAGGACATATGTCAAATTTGTACATTGGATGGCTTTCTTCATAATATCTATGAAATTTTCTGTTTACAAACTCTATTGTACCGAATCTTTAAATAGACGAAATGTTTGATGTAAGCAGAGATAATTTTAGAGAGAATATATAAGCAGTTTTTAAGCTCTCAGTAACAAACATGCATTATTCTCTTGCCTCCACTATAATGAGGCACGCTGCTATAAATTGTTTTCCAAATATGCATATTAATACTTTTCCTAAATATTTAAGTATATACTTCGTCTTGGCCAAATAAGCTTCATTCATAAAACAATATCAATCATATTTAAATAAAGTTTTTCTTGCATTCACATTTATCATTTAAATATATTTCTCATAATGATTCATTAACTTCTCCTGTAATAATGACATTTGCTTTAGACAGCAGATTTAGCAGTGGCAGACTTATCAATCACAACAGATAGATTACAAGGTGTGGACTTCACATTACCTTTTATGCAGACAGGAATTGGTATTCTCTACAAAAAGTCAACCAAAAAAGTTCATTCCCTATTTTCTTTTCTGTCACCTTTTGCGGCAGATACCTGGCTCATGATGATGATTGCTTATATCTTCGTCAGCCTCAACTATTTCTTGGTAGGAAGGTTGAGCCCTTACGAGTGGTCCAATCCCCATCCTTGTAGAGTGACAGATCTTGTAGAAGAGAATGTTTTTAGTCTTCTGAACAGCATGTGGCTTGCTCTAGGATCACTCATGAAGCAAGGATCAGATATAGCTCCTACGTAAGAATTCTTTTGTTTTAACTGCATGTGATAATATAAATAATTGATTTTCTTACAATAGATCTAATAACAGGAATGAACTCAAAAATAAAGCTAATTAGACAAAAATGAAATTAAATTATTATTATTTTATTTATATTCAAATTAGCAATAATTCTCTTCAATTTCTCTAAATCTATTGATGTAGATAATGATAATCAACAATACTGGCAATGAAATGTTTTTATTTTTGAGTGCGAGACCAAAATTTTAATTCCATATCATATCTATTTCTGTGAAAAACTATTTTCTGACTTAGCCATTTATGTGTGTGCAGTGTTTTAAATTAAAATTAAAGGATAAATAAATTAAATAATTTTAAAATTAAAACATAAATTTATGATTACATGGTTATATCTCCAAGTAGTAATGAATGTATATACATAGTTTACGAATAAAATAGTTTTATACTAAATACTCGTCAGTACTAACTTGATATTATTATTCAACCCTCAAATAACTTAAACATTTGTAATTTTATTTTCATATGATGTGGACCAAAAATTGTAATAATCCTATCATAGTCATATAGCAGTCGTCGCATATATAGCAAGATATTTCAATACTTTATTTGATCTAAAAGATTATTATGACATTTTCTTCTCAGAAAATTATAACTGACGACGAACAGCGGAAGATTTGATGGACACACACAACCACAAAAATACTTTTGTATATGAAAAGTATTTTCGCGTATTCCAAAATGAAACAAAATTTAAAATCTAAAAAGTAAATATGGCAAATAAATAGAATATTAATTTTCTTAGAAGTGAATGGTATAAACTTCGTTGATTCAAAAGTACTGAATTATAAAAATGTTAAATAACTAATAAAAATTTAGAGTGTGAGAAAAGGGTTGGGAAACAGGTGTTCTTACATCGTAATTTTTACATAAATTACGATGTAAGAACACAATATTCAATAAAAGTAACCTGAAATATGTAAACATATTGCTTTTCATTGGTATTATAAAAACAAAGAGCATGACACCTAAATAAATGTTAAGAAAAAATATATACCAATTGTATACAAAGCCTGTCCGAAATGTAATGTCAATGAATTTATTGTGAAGCGAACTGTACGTCGGAGCGCAGCCTAACCGATTGAAATTGGTTGTGAGAGAACCCATAAGTATGGCGCCGTCTCTCAGTGTGCTTTGATCATCTAAAGATTGAGGAAAGGACAGTCTGTGAGAGCGAAATTTTGATCTTGTGCAAGTGAAAATATAATCTCATTGCAACAAACACTTGAGGGCAAATTTTGCGTGAACTTGGCAAGACCGCTACGTAAACTGTCACTATGATCAAGACTGTTTTTGGAAAAACATACCCTATCAGATCTGCAAGTGCTTTGGAGGCACAAAGCTTTTTTAGATGGCTGGGAAGAGGTTGATGATGAGGATCATTCCAGATGACAAACAAGACCACCAAGGCTGAAAATATGATGAGAGTGAATGAAATGTTGAACTCAAACTGACGATTAAGTGTTCGTTTAAAGGCTAACATATTAAATATTTCGAAGTTTATGAAAGCACTACAAAACATACAGACATGCGGAAGGTGTGCCAACGATCACTCAATCCCCGAACAACCTGGACTTTTCAAGCGTGGTAACACGAAAAATTCGCGGCGACTTTTTCGTGCTACCGCGCCTGAAAAAATATCAGAACGTTTAATATTTTGTGACAGTGGAAGGGATGAAAGTAGCTTGCACTCCAACATTAAAAAACATTCCTATCACAACATATTAATTCCCACGGGAACCGATGAATCGACGCCAAAGGTGATTTTTTTAAGATCATTAAATACTTTAAATGATAAATTCAAAAAATGATTTTTAATACACTTACTGATATTACTTTCATGACAGACTTTGTATATGAGAATTCTTGGAGCATTTTTTCGATAGTAAGAAAATATGCATGAATATTTCATTTTTTATATTAAATAATAAATGTACAAAACAAAATGATAATAAAAGACAAAATGCTTATAAGATTAAAATTTATTTCCAGGAAAAAGCAAATAAAAAATTTTTTTCACTTAATGCAACGTATTTAAAAATTTTAAGATTGAAATCTTTAGATTTGTGTTCTCATGTACTTTTAACATTACAGAGCAATGTCAACACGAACAATCAAAAGCATCTGGGCTTTTTTCTGCCTCATTATGATTTCCTCTTACACGGCTAATTTGGCAGCTTTCTTAACAATTGAACAACTAGTGTCACCAATAAACTCTGTAGAAGACTTGGCAAATCAACAGAAAATAAAATACGGATGCATTGAAAGTGGATCCACCAGAACTTTCTTCGAAGTAAAATTATTTCATTCATTTTACTGAATATCATCAAAACGCTTTATTTTTGTATAAGGTTCAATACATACATATTTTTACTAACAATCGTACGATATTTAATGGTCACCACTTTAAATGTGGACAACTAGAAGAGAAGATAACTATGCACATTATTTATAAGAAGATAGAATTATTATAATTATATTAAATGGAAAACTATAAATATATATTTATATAAGTATGAAAGTATGTATGTATACATATATGTGTGCGTACGTGTATATGAATTCGATAAAAAAAATAGTAATTAACTAATTTTATAAAATATTTTTACATAAATTTAATGAAAAATTAATTATAAAAGTAACCAGAAAGTAAATTTATTATTATATTTAGATTAAATCAAGGGGGAAGTGAATCATTCTAAATTTTATAATTTGTCGTAAGAAAAGTCAAATATTAATTTGCTTATTTTAATGTGTAAAACATTGAATATATTTAATATAAATAATTTTTCTTTTTGTAAGATTAAAATGAATAAAACTATTTAATTTGAAATTTTCTTTGTTATACACCTTAAAAATATCATATTTTTTGATAAAATGAAACATTGTTAAATGAAAACATATGAAATATGTTAAATAAAACAAAGTTAAAAATATTTTTCAAAGGTTTCACAAATCAGCAAATTTTTTTATAATAAGAAGATATGTAATATATATATATTAGAATATACACACAACTTTCAAATAGACAACTGACAAAAATCATTCTGAAATAATTCTTAAATTTCATGCTTCTTCGATTCTCTTAACATTACGATTTACGATTTATATAATAGCCAATAAATTAAATGTAACATCTATACTATCCAAAATAACACAATTATAGGCATCCAAAATAACACAATTATATTCTAACAATTTTAAACAAAAACGTGTCAATAATCTATTATAAACCAAAAATAATGTGCAAAATTAAGTTTTTGATTTATTTACAATGAACTATTAAGGTCTCAAATTGTGTAGAATCCAGACTGATATGATAGTTGAACAAATGAAACTTGGTAAGAAGCTAATAGAATTTATTTTATAAGCAACAGATAAAGATATAAATATTTCTAAGTTTTCACCACTACAGATAATGAATGCAATTCAATAAACGCTAAATATTCACGGCGGATGTTTAAGCGTTTTACGGCTCTTTTCTTACGACTATCCGTTGCGGTATCAAAGCTACTAGCAGAAATTCACTATGGCGTAGTGGTAGGGCCATGCTCTTTGGAATGAAAGGTTCTAGGTTCAATTCCAGAACAATTGAAAATAGGTGTTCTGTTTCTATTTTCCATATATGTCTCTGTAGAGACGTGATATATCAGTATTTTTTCATAAACATTAAAATATGAAATTTTCTGATATTTCTGTACCAAGATACATGAATAGAGGCCACAATATCTATGAAAAGACTTAAAATAAAAAACGCGGTAGATGTTTAAATGCTATAATACAACAGTCAAGGCTATTAATCAGTTGAAGACATTATTATCGTCAACAAATAGAAATATGTTATTAGTATCATTAACTGTAGAATGAAATTTGATTCTAGTATTATAAATTTTAAAAGTTCTTTATGGGAAAGCAAGAGTAACATTTTTCATAATGAACAATAATAGCAGTGTAAACATATGCAGTTTATAGAAAAGTCATTCAACATAATTATTGTACCAATCCAATCACATTCAAGTAATACTTATGTATTACTTGAATGTGATTTTGGATTTTGAATGTGAAAAATGGAATTTTATATTTTTTCATTTTTCAAGTAAGTAATACTTATGTATTACTTACTTGAAAAATGAAAAAATATAAAATTCCATTTTTTATAATCCTTTTAAATTCTTTTTAAAGACAATATTAATTTGCAATTTTTTCATTGCAGGAGTAAATTTCAGGTAAACAAAAATATCCAAAAATAGTCTTTTGAATTTATGAAGAATTTTTTATACCAATCGTTTTAAAGTACATGGGTTTAAATACCAGATTTAAGAATAATTAAGTCTGAATGAACTAAATGTGATTTTAAAACAACAAAAAAATTAGTGCAACTGACAACCAAAATGTTCAAAATTTGAGAACATACAGTAGATTAATGTATAGATGAAAAAAAAAATTGAAACTGAATTTTTCCTTTTCTTCAGAGGTCAGAGTTGCCAATTTATCAAGAAATGAATGAATTCATGATGAGCCATGCAAATGAAGTGTTCATGAAGTCAAATGACGAAGGCATTGAGAAAGTCAAACAGGGTAACTATGCATATTTCATGGAAATAACGACAATTGAATACGAAGTAGAGAGAGAATGCAACCTCACACAAATAGGAACTCCTCTAGATTCGAAAGGATATGGAATTGCAGTTCGAAAAGGTAAAATTTCTTAGATACAATGTGAAGTAATAACTAAAATTTAATTTATTTATGTGGTTTCATCTGATTTGATGATAATCCAGTATAATCAATCTAAATATTTTAAATCCAATTTTATCGAATATATCAGGGTTGGCCAAGACGTCGACCGTGTTCAACTGGTCGACCACGAAAATATTTTAGGTACTCCGTTCAACCATCCAGATAATGACCTCGAATATTAATAATTAAATTATGACTTATTATATAGAATTAATGAATTATTTAAAATAAAAATTTACTACAGTTTAAGCCTTAAAACTGTGCAAAGTAATACAATGAATTTGTCGTTTTACAGTGGAGAATTAAATAGAAACAACTTGACAAAGTGGGATGCTTAGATTATATCCAGTAGTCATGATAGCGACACGGTTAGTAAACTAGTCTACCCGCCACAACCACCCGATTAATTTCAGTTCTCAGTTAATCGTCTTATGTTACAGGTCGCTCGCTTCCTACTTTTTGTTATGCTGAAGGAGAAATGTGTTTGTTTCATATATAACTCAAGTGTGACTCTAAAACAGAAAGCAACATCGAAAGAGATTTTAAAACTATGCACTTAAAATACGCTACAGATCTTCCAATCGCCAATGAACTTATGAAAGTTAAAGTGCATGAATTAAAGTCGAATTTACATCTACGGGGCAATCGGTATTTACGAGACTAGGCACCAAAGCTAAAGCAGAAACATTGGCGTAGTTTAAAATAACAGAAGTTTTGATAAAGCGGAAAAAACCATTCGAAGATGGAGAATTGATTTAAAAAAAAAATCTTTCTGTAAAGCGAGACAAGTGCTTTTCCACGATTTTAAAAACAAATCCGACAATATCGTCAATAAATAATATTTCTTTGTCGCGCAACACTGTGGTGCGACGGACTGAATCTATGAATTATAATTTGGAGGATTTATTAAATGATTTAAAAGCTTGTAATCAAGCTTATCTATCGCTTCAATTTGATGAATCCATGGATATTAGTGACATTGTACAGTAATGCATTTTTATGAGAATGGTTTTCGAAGATATGACTTAAAAAGAAGAGTTATTAATTGTAATTCCAGTGAAAGGACAAACGAGAGGCCAAGATATCTACAATTCATTTAAAAACTTTATTGATAAGACAGGTTTTCCAGTATATAAATTTGTCTCTATTACATCAGATGGAGCTCCAGCAATGGTCAGAAATCGAATTGATTTTATTGCTTTGTGCAAAAAGGATGAGGAAATTCCCAGTTTTACCAGCTATTCTTGCATTATCCATCAACAGGTATTGTATTCAGAAATACTAATGTCTAATAATATAATGCAAATTGCTTTTAAACTAGTCAATTCATTTCGTTCAAGAAGTCTTCAGAGATGACAATTTCGGGCGCTTTTGAAAGAAACTGAATCAGAGTACGAAGATCTCTTATTGCACACAGACGTGAGGTGGCTAAGCAGTGATTAAAGTGATTTTTAAAAAGACCGTGGCTAAGGTGATTTTTTAAAAAGATGTATTCTGTTACCAGAATTAAGAAATTTTCTACAAATGAAAGGAGAGTACATTATTGAATTGGAAGATGAGAAATGACTCATGAAACTAGCTTTTCTCTGCGATATCACTGCAAAACTTAACGATTTAAACCTAAATCTACAAGGAAAGAATAAATGTTTAACAGACAGGATGAGCGCGATTAAAAGGTATGCCTCTCAGTAAAGAAAACATGAATTGAGAAACTTCAGAAACATGGAGGAAAAGTGCATCCATATTCCAAACCGAGACTTCGAAGATTTCGCCGAATTAGATGTTTTGTTTGAAGAGATTCGATTAGGTTGGAAGAAATACTCAATTTTATGATACTTCCATTTAAATGAAAATGTCAACATTAATGGAGTATCTGAAAAAAATTGGACATTTAATAGATACCTCATCAGTCACGGTCGAGGAAGAAATTATTAAATTAAGATGCGATATATTTCTTAATCCAGAGCATCTAGAGATACTTATTTTTGAAAATTAATTTCTGAAGAAACGTATCCAAAATATTTACAAATTGATTTTGTGTTAAAATCATAATTTGGATCGGCATATCTTTGCGAATCTGCTTTTCCAACCATGAACACCATAAAAGTCAAACATTTGTCGCGTTTAACAGATGCACATTTAATTTTGAGTTAACGCATTGCAATAAGCTACAGCCACCCACAATATGATAAACTTGTTGCAGATATACACAGTGCCAAATTTCAACTAAACGAAGTGAATAGGATGGTCAATACTTGATATATGAATATTTTGATTATTTTCGTCAGTAAATTTTTAGTTTGTAAATATTAAGTTTTTTTTAGAAAAATTAGATAATTTACCATTTTTTCTTGTTACCATTTTTTCTTGTTTCTTATTAAATATATAAACATGTACGTTACGTTAATTTAGCTCTTCCATTGGTAGATCACCTTCGATTTTTTAAATGTGGAGTAGATCACGGATCCCAAAAGTTTGGCCACCCCTGGTATATATAATAAAAGACTTTAAATTTCCTTCTTATGAATTTTTTTAAGAATGCTCAAAATATATAAGAAAAAGTTCAAAATCACAAATATTTTATATTCAATTTTTGATGCATGAATTTTTAAGATACAATATTTTATTCATTACTAAAATTTATAACCAAAAGTTTCACCAAAACGAAATATTTAAACATAATGGATATATTCTGACATTGTATTTTACTTCATTAATTTAAACATGTGCATAAAAATTAACAGTTTCTTTTTCACAAACAATTATAAAGATAGAATATCAATTTTGAAATTTAAATCTAATTTTCTTCCTCTGTATTTGATTCTCTCGAGGCAGTGATAGTTAGTGAATTCACAAAGCAAAAATTTTATCCTTAATTTAAGAATTAAAATATATATTAATGCTGTCTTTGAATTATTTTTTTTACTATGATAACTGTGAAAAGAAGCATGTCACAGAATTTAATGTTACGTTTACATAATAGCAATGATACCATTAATATTGTGATAAGCACTCATTTTAGATAAACAATGTGAACTAAAGTAATTATTATTTTTATAAAAGTTAAAAATAATTTATTTTGATAAATTACTCATGTGATATAGGTAATACAAAACTACGTAACTGGTTGACGTCCGGTATTTTAAAATTGCAAGAAAGTGGACAACTACATTTAATAAAAGAGCGTTGGTGGAAACAAAAGAAAGGTGGTGGTAAATGTACTGAAACTACAAAGTCTACAACAGGAACTGTGAATGAACTCGGACTTGGACATGTAGGAGGAGTCTTTGTTGTCATATTGATTGGACTTTTACTTTCTTCCGTCACAGGAATCTTGGAATACTTATGGTTTCAAAGACATCTTCAAAAAGATGACCAGGTAATGAATCGATATTAAAATTTTAACATGATTATACAAAAGTATTATTAAATTTAACATTACTTTAATATTTATTTTAGGAATGGTACCTGACTTTGAACATTAAAAAATAATAAATTTCAACTAAGAAATTAAAAGCACTTAAAATATCAAATAAATAACAAAATATAATTATCTTTCTTAGAGCTTCAAAGCTTAAAGAAATTATAAATTTGATATTTTTGGATTTTATAAAAAATTAATTTTTCAATCAATATATTTAGTTTTTACGTAATCAATTTAGTTGTAAATTATATTTTGCTAATTTAAACAAATGTACAGATAAAAACTTTAATTTAAACACACAATTTAACATGTAATTACAGAAATGTGCCTTCTATTTCAGTATTACATAGAAATGTGTGTTATAAGAAACAAAAATTTTCAAATTTTCAAAATATATCATTTAAAGACAAAGTTCAAATATTAAACTCAATTAAAGAAACAATTCTATTATTGATTTCCATAATTTACAATGTTTTGTTTATTCATAATAATAGCAATGCAAAATATTAAAAGCAATCAATATTTTTCTTAGAAAATTGTATAGTTAAAAATATTTAGGTTAAAGTTTCTTTAAGAACGATTGACAAAGAAATTAAGATTTACAATAAATTTACTGTACAATCTGATTTGTAACCTAAAATTTAAATATTTATGTATTTAATCATCATACCATGATTAAATATATAAATACATCAATGATATATATGTATATATATGTAAAAGAAATAACTAAAATAAATTACAGAGTATTAGAAAATTATTAAAAACAATGTGTTCTACCACTATGAACATTATTTAGAATACTTCTACGTGTTAATATGAAAATATTTTGAAGCATATAATAGTAATAAGAATCCATAGAGATTATGAGAGGGATTGAACATTTAATAAATTTTTCAGTTTCCAGTAACTTTTTCTTGCTATTTCTAATTGTAAATTTTAAACATTAATTACATATGTAGTTTAAAACTGTAAATATGTATCTAATACAAATGTCTTAAATTTATTCTCATTTTGTTGCTTTTTCAGCAAGTTTCGGTTTTTAAAAAGCTAGCAAGAGAAATTAAATATGCAGTCACTTGTGGCAGTTCAACAAAGCCAGCGCCAAAAAAGAAAAAAAAGAAATTCATTAAATCATAAAATAATACCAAAATTTTTATTTAACTATCACTGATATGTAACACCTTGGATGCATTGTATACACGCAATAAAAACAAGGAAAACTATTTGTGATATTTATATGAGTTTTTATAATTATGCTGAAAGCATGATTTATATTTTTGTTAAAATATAAATGTATATACAGGATATTTGATCTATACAAATATCTATGTAAAAAAACATCAAATAAAAATTCCTATAATTTTATTGGAATTTTAATTTTTTTTTACATGAATTCACAATGAACATACAAGGGAACACAACATATTACATGAAGTAATAAAATCTTACGCATAAAAGATCAAAATATTATATTAAATTAGACATTAAATTAAACTATCAGTGAGAATTATATATATTAATTATAAATAATAATTTATTTCAGTTAGATCCATTTTTTGAATGTTATCAATACAATAGAAAAGTATGGACATTTTGAAATTTTTCATAATACGATGACAAACAAAAGAATGTATTTAAAATATTTAAATAGATTAAATTTCATTCACAAGAAATGAACTAATGTTAATTTATGTGTTTAATGTTACACATTTTAAACAGTAAATTAATATACATGCCTTAGTTTATGCTATTAATAATTTCATATTAATATTTTTATACATAATTTGCTCTAAGGAATAAATCAGCTGTCAATAACATTTGTTATACAATAACAATACATAAATTAAATTTAACAAATTTAAATACAAAAATGAATTAATTTTTGCATGAACAAGATTTTAGCAATTTACCTTATATTTGCAATAATGCATGAGTATAAAAATATTTTCAATCATATTAATTTTGTAAAATACAGTCTTTACAAAATATAATTTCTCATTGGTAAGTGATATTTAATTAATAACAGACTGTAGATAATATATTCTGGATTGACTACTAAAGATATTTTTAAGTGTAAATTAATATTACAATAAGTCTTTCAAATTTTATTGTTTTCAATAAAAATATATAAAAAATATCTACAACTGTTTTGAATCTATTAAACTTTATGGCTATATTTTAAATTAAAATAATTTTGTTAATTCTCCAAAAATGACTAAAAATTAATTCAATAAAAATATAAATACATACATTTTGACTAGGAAAACATCACAGATCATATGAAACAAAGATTATATATACATATAAATAATTTACAGACAAAACTTCAAAATAAATATAAAAGATTCAATGACACTACTTTACAAAACAACTAAAGCTTAAATAAAATAAGAAACATATTTAATAACTATATCATTGGATGCTAGATCAGTTAGAGGTTTTTAATTGATTTAGAACTATTTGTATACTGTCTACTTGGTATATATGATGTTGTAAAAACTACTTTTTGTAAAAACATTTAAGGTTTGATTCTAATAATCCTATTAGTCAACAGATTATCATACTACAAAATAAATTTTTATGGATTAGAATATGCATCAAAATCATCACTTAATGAATTGATTGGTATTTGTTAACAAATTACATTAAATTAAGGTCACAAACTTTTTTTCTCTCCAAGGTAATAAGAAAAATATACGAAAATTAAAGTATGTAGAAAATAAAGAAATGAAACAAATTATTATAAAGGAAAATGATGATCTGTAACCCATTTCTCAAATAGTAAGAATCACTCTCATTTGAAAAGTAATATAAATAAAAAGCATTTTTATAAATATTAACAATCATAATGACATGGAAAGGTATTATTAAAACAAAAGATATGAATAAAGAGAATTTATTTTTACACACTTTAACTGAAAGCTGAAGCTAACTAATTGAACAAAACTAACAATGATTTATTAATTATCCTAATATAGCTACATAATTTCATATATATAAGATAATTTTTTAAATTTGGTTATTTAATACCAAATGTAAAAACTATTTTATATTTATGAAATATAAAAAAATAATAAATATTAGTATATTAAACAAATAAATTAAGTTTACAATTTAAAGAATACAGAAGAACACCTCAAAAATAAAAATGCTTAAAATCATTAATTATATTCATACATACCAAGAATTTTTAAAATTGTGAAGATATAACAATAACTCATAAAATAATATGGTTAATTTACAAACTTGCATAACCTAGAGGAATATAAACAATTTACAATAATTTATTTTAGTTTAAAAAGTATTAAAATATTTAATCTTTTTCATTACTCACTCAAACTAATATTATATCTTTTGAATTTAAAAACATTTCCTTCTTCAAATTAAAGTTGAGTATTCAATTTAAATGAAGGGAAATGCAAAATTAATATATATTTAATACACATAAGATGAATGTCAATAACATATAAATTATTTAATGGATTCAGTGTATTACTATTTAAAAATAATTAATTTTGTGAGTATGAATGTCAATTTAATTTTTTTAACAGCCAAAAAACTAAAATTTTTCTGTTTTCTAAAATTTTGTTTAAAAAATTACAAAATATATTTAAAATAATTATAACATTAATATACAACAAAATAAAAAAAATCATATTATTTATGTTTAATTGAATATTAAAATTTTTTTAACATTAAAATTAAAAATAAAAAAATTATGAAAAGGAAAACAAATTTCAGCAAAATGTTTTTAAAAGTTACAAATTATTTCAGTTAAATATTTTTAAAAATCAGGAGAAATGTACCTAATTACATTAATAATAAGAAATTAATAAAAAATTCCTATCAATAAAGAAAACATCAGTAATATAAAATTTGATATTAAAATTAACCATTCAACAAAATTTTTTTGTGTGAATCTTATGAACTGGAAAGTTACATAATTTAATTTTTTCAGATTTATGAGGGATTTGCATACATGAAATATTTATGTGTAAGAATATTCCCTAATTAATGTAAAAAAAAGTTTCAACAAAAAAAATCAATGTTGGTAATGATAAAATTTGCATAAATTATAGAAACTGGGAAATACAATGAGATGTTTTATTTTTATTTGAATAATAAAATAAATATTCCTTATTTCTGTTAATTAATCTCTTATTGTTTCTAGAAATATACTTTCTATTTTTAGATGCATTTAATATTTAAGTGCTTTCAATCAATACTATTTGTTACATTTTTTGCAAAAGAAATTTTAAAAAAATCAAACCTTTTTTAAAAATAATGTAAAATATTGCATATTAATGAATGGTTCTTCAAAACTAAACAAGCTCTACAAAATAAAATTATAAATGATTAAGGGAGATGAAAATAAATAATTAAATGAAAATTAACTATAAGATTGTACAATGTTATAAGTTAAGACCTGACACAATTACACAATTCCCTTTAAGGAATTTCAATCACTTTCTTCTTTATCTGGACTTTTTTTAATAGGGTTTAGAGGTCTGTTTTCTGAATCAGAACTGTAAGAAAAATTAAAATAAATTTCATCACATGGCATTTTATAACAAAATAAATTGAATGTTTAGTAACAAAATATAAATACAAAATTTTTAAATTAATGTTTTCATACAAAATTTTTCAGTATATGTTTCTTTCAAATGATGAATTGACTATTTAAGTGAAGTAACTGATGTCAGGATAAAACCAAAGCAATATAAATATGTTATAGTAAAAACATTTGAAATGCAATATTGATTAATGCATAGCTAAACATTATGAAATTTAATTTGAAGTGAGAAAAGTTCTTTCATCTGTTTTGAAAATTGGCCTAAAATAAATAAAAGCATGGAACAATTTTTAAATTATTTAAAAATTATAATGTTCATAACACAAAATAAAATTTCATTATGTTTTCCAAATATAGCAACAAGCCAACTATATATTTAATAAATCTTTAATATAATTAACGATTCCTCAAATTTATAAACATCTGAGAAAATTAAAACTTGTAAATTCAATAATACGGCTCATCAATGTCCAGTAGTAAGATAGAGCTCTTTTTGCAGTATAAGTTTTTTGTTGGATCCCAGACATGGCTAAGCATAAGATGGATGCTTTTGGCAGCATCTAGAAGTGCATCAGTAACTTTTTGCACAGTATAATCAATGTCTTCACTTTGAATCATGCTGTCAGTAATCACATTTAATTAGGTGAAGTGTGGCCAATCTGCACGATAATAAGAATAAGAAGAATAGAAGAATTGTGGTCTACTTATATCAGTTCGAGTTATAATTAGAGGAAAATGATCACTGTTATAAACATCATTTTCAACACTAAATTTAAAAAAGATAGAAGCGCTGATAAACAAATAGTCGAATCTAATGAATGGAAACTTCTGGAGGGTTGGTGAAAATAAGTTATTTCTGTGGAATTTAAAAGACAAATACTGTTATTAGAAATGATATGCTCAATTATGCAACCACGAATATTTGTATTATCACTACCCTATAAGGTGTTATACCCATTAAAGTCGCCAAGCAATATAAAGGGTGTAGGTAGCTGATCCAATATATTATTCAAATCACTTTCATGAATAACAGTTTGGTGAAGCAAGTAAAGGCTACAAATAGTAATGAGAGATGTTATATGTATGCATACTGCAACAGCCTGTAGTAATGTGTTAAGGAGCTGACAGAACTAAAGTTACAAGAATACATACACCTCCAGATATTGTATCAGACTTCTTTTCTCACACAGTTATAACCGTGCAATTTAAAATAACACTGAGGCTTTAAAAATGTTTCCTGAATGGCAAAACACACTGTATTATACATATTAATAATTATTTTGATATCTTTTATGTGAGTGTGAAGACCTGGACAGTTCCAAGAAAGGAAGGATACCATTAATTAAAACTAAATGTTACATCTTTAGAACAAGTTATCTGGGATTCAGACAGATCTTCGCTTTGGAGTGTTTTATCACTTGAAGGATCTACCTTCACTGCATTTTTTTAAAAGAAGTTATAGTAGTATTATTTATAAAAGGTGACTTATGGGGCCTTTCGCTTGCATGCTTCAATTTTTGGGATCTATGGGACTTTGATTTTGCAAAAGAATTTGGAGAAATATCTTTTAGAATAGATGAGATATTTGTATTAAAAATATTTGAGAATAATTTTGAAATCGGAAGACTTGTGCAATCTGTTTGGGTACTATAAGATTTCATAACTTTTTGACAGCTTGTGAATAACTAATTCCTTGTTGAGGGATATGGGATGACACTGCACGCCTTGCTTTGGGGTAGGATAAGTTTTATTTTATTTTTACAGTTGTAATTTCTTTTTCTAATATTCATGTTGGGCATGACAGGGAGTAAGAGGGATATTCCCACCTGCAGTTGACACTTTTTTCTTGTAATTGGCCTGTACTGTTTTCATATCCAACAGAAGTACATAGAGCACAAGTTAAGGGTCCCCTACAAATAATTTTCACATGCCCAAAGCGTTGATATTTAAAGCAACACAAAGGGTTGGAATAAAAAGTCGAACGCTACAATTCAGGTAACCTGATTTAATAAACTGAAGTAGGGTAGGAGTTGCAAATGTGGTTTATGAGATGCTTAATTTTTATAACTGTGCCCTCTCTCCTAACTTTAATGAATTACAACGGATTACAGTTAAGAGACATACTTTTGACATACATGATTATGATTATGACATATTTTTTGTTCAACAAGATCATTTTGAATTTCATCCTTTGAAACATTGAACAAATCGTCACAGGGTGTAGAATTTAACCTAGTATCGGAAGATACTATAAGATCAATATTACCAAGACGTTACAGTTTTAGAATAGTTTTGGCCTGTTTAAATGATAAAACTTCAATCAAGAGATCACCAGATTACATCTTGCGAACATTTTTAACATTTCCAACTGTAGCAATAAGACTCTTATTAATTAAGAGAGGAGAAACGTTATCAAACTTGCCCTCTATTCTTTTAATGACATATTTCTGCTCATATATCATTTGTTGTTCCACAGGGAGTAAAGAATTAGAAGTACATTCCATAAAAAAAGTTACATTAATTTAAGGCCCAACCGTACCACACACCATGGAGCCTAACAAGAGGATGCAGGATAACTGCACCAATGATAGTCAGGCCCTACACGCTTTCAATACACCTCTGAAGCTGCCTCTATCCATATTGAGTGACCCAGCAGATATATGATCACTTTTCCATTTAAGCCGATTGATGTGTTGAGAGCCACAACACACCTCTGGTTTACCTGAAGCAGAGCCCAAAGTAATGCGTTTGTATCTAGGAGCCTCAATTACCAGGACCATCCTTTCCAGGGACATGGGTCTCTATGCACAGCGAAGACATGGGTGATTTAGTCCCCAGGAAAAGCTAATAACAACAGGCTGGTGATAGCTACTCAAGGAGAGCCCTCAATCTTTTACAAGGAACTACAATGAGGGATAAAAGAAAGAAAAAACAAAGAAGAATAGGAGAAGAAAACAAAGGAGAGGACAAATCACTGGTGTACCTAGGGATTGTGATACCCGAGTTTATTTAAAGAAAGTAAACCCTCTGAAAGGCAACTATGTGGTATCAAATATCAGTAATAGACATAAATAACTTTGATTACCTTATAGCCATTATAGAAACTCTATGTCTTAGGTGAAACCATTTTGATAGAATATATAATAATGCATTAAAAAATTCAGTGTAAAGGTTATATATATATATATATATATATATATATATATATATATATATATAGTCAACACATAATCGATCATTACCATCAGGCTTGGGTATAACAACAACAACAATTATTGAATCCCATTTACTACAATTTATTTTTGTAATTATTTGATCTTGTTCAAATATTTTAAGTTCTTCATCAATTTTCTCCAGTAAAGCAAAATGTATTTTTCTAGTTTTTAAAAATACAGTTTTTGAATTCGTCATTCTTGCATACAAATAATATTATCTTATGATAATATTATTTGTATTGCACACAAGACAAATTTGTATTACATTAAATAATAATTTTTTTCTATTAATTATATTAAAATAATTATTCTAACAAATCTAAATTTATTTTTTTATCAGGAAACGATTTTTCTGCATATTATAAACTGTATCAGTCTACATTAATTGTGATTCCTGTTTTCATACAAACACATCAAAACGGTTATTGTTGCCAAAAAATACAAAAGCATAATTTTACAAGCTTGTATTAAAGAGTGGTGCATTTCAGAAAAAAATTAGATGCACTCCTTCCTTATTTATATTCTTCATGAAAAAATTAAAACATCATATTTTGTTACAAATAATACAAAAAAAAATTATTTTTGATCACTTTCAAATGTAGCAGATAACAAAAGCAAACACAATTTGTAAAGCCTTTTAGCCTAAAATAAGATGCTTTGGAATCTATACTGAACAGATTTGACTATAGAGTAAATGTTTATATAAAATGATGTGAGCTCAACCTTTACTCAAAAGGCCAAATGTATATAATATTCTAATTATTATTTGATAAGTATTTTTCACAATAGATTGAGCTGTTTCAAGTGTGTGTGTGTGTGTGTGTGTGTGTGTGTGTGTGTGTGTGTGTGTG
>JAPDSC010099615.1:0-75221 GCA_026290005.1 Latrodectus geometricus | reverse complement strand
GTGTGTGTGTGTGTGTGTGTGTGTGTGTGTGTGTGTGTGTGTGTGTGCGTGCGTGCGTGCGTGCGTGCGTGCGTGCCTGATGATCACAACTACCAAACTGATATGTGGTATGTTCACATTAGATACAATTCTACATCATTGAAACAATTGTGTATGGAATAAATGCTGCTTCTAATCATTTTGGTTCATGAAAGTAATACAGAACGAATAAAACAAATACAAATTTTCCTTACACATAAACATACAATTTGCAATAGATGTTCAATGCATCTATTTTTTTAAAACAGTGCTGATGCTTTCAAAGTTCCATTTTCATTAAAGAAAAATGTATTAAAAACAAGAAAATAAAAATAAAAAAAAATTATGAAAATTATAAAATTACAAAAGGATTAATTAGTTTCATAAATGAATTGTTAGTATTAAAACAACTACAACAATGAGATCAAATTACTACTCACTTCAAATTATACATACATACATACATATATATATATATATATTGCATTGAAGTAATCATCAGTACTCAAAGGTTTATCATTTTAAAAAGATACTTAAGTTTTTAAACTTACTTAAATAGGATACTGTTTTTAAATTCCTAAAACTCAAATCATACATATTAAAGGTAAATATTTTTTGATAACAAATAAGGACTAGATGGAAGAAAATACTCGTTGTTTTTCAATTTGATTTATTTGAATACGTTAATAATTTGTAACTTAAAATGTATTCTATTTTCCTATTTTTACAAAATAGTTCTATGTGCAGTTTAATGTAATACTTTAATTCTTAATTAGTAAAAAATAGAGCCAATTAACAGAATATCAAATAACAAAAATAATAATTGCATCATTATTTTATATATATATATATATATATATATATATATATATATATAACAAAAAAATACTGTTAAGAGCCTTACGCATATATCACTTCTTCATCAGAATCATTTATCATAGATAATGTTGGATTATCTTTAACTCTTGTTTCTAAAATAAATTTATCTAGATTAAAATTTATATTTAAAACAAAATATATTTCATGAAATTTATAATTTAGTCACAATAAAGATTTTATAAATCCTTAATGACTAAATAAAAAAAATAGTGTTACCTAAATTACATATCTTAATATATATTCTAGAACATTGGAAATAGCACACTAAGAAGGGAGCATACGATTGAAATGAAATTTAATATACATAATGATTCAGATATGAGATTCACTTAATCTCAAAATCAAAACAAATATAAAGTGTACAATTAGACAAATACACTGGATCTTCAATAATATGTCAAACCACCTGTTGCTGCAAACATGCAGCCACAAGGTCTGGCTTTGAGTTGATTAGATGTCTGATGGGGTTGAGACAGATGTATTCATAAATTTTGAACAGAATTCTCCAAATCATGCACAGAGTGACATGATGACATTTGGTGTTTCAGCTAGTCTGAAACATACTCTATCACAGATAAGTCATGGAAAAATCTGAACAGAATGTATGGAAATTTTAAGCAACTCGAGCTGTATTCAGCTCAGAATTATTGTGCTGGGAAATTGACCCTGAAATACCATTTAGGAAAGATCCCACATGAGGTCAAAAAATGTCTTCAGAATGACGATTAATTAAGGTTCCATGTACCACAACTAGAGTAAATCGGGTATCATGAGCTATGACCCCCTAGACCATTATTCCTGCTGTGTAGGCAATATGTCACGTGACAGTGTGGGTGGAAGTGTACCTTTCACTAGGGTGCCTTCCCACGCATATGCGGTTATTACTTGTCAACAAAATTAACCGTAATTCATCACTAAACAACACATTTTGCCAATCAGTGACATATCATGGCACTCAGGCTTGGCACCACTGTAGACGAGGTCGCTAATGATGCAGCATTAAAGGCAATACATGAAATGGACACTTGGATTACAAATCCGCTTATACAAAGGATCTGGAAATGGTTTGTGAAACAACTTGCAGCACTATATTTGTGTGTACCATGGAACGAGTCAACACAGGATCCTCAAGCGATCGTCGCACGATCCTTCGATTCTTTTGCCTCATCATATTCTTAGTCACAAAAGACTTAGTATCCAACATATGGGTACCATCTAGTGCCCACTGCTCCAAACATTTTCTGATAGCACACTATGAAGGATTGACCTGGAAACCAACACACCTCATTAACATCCCGGCAGTTTTCAAGCCAATGAAAATTACCTTCTCAACTGGCTTAATTGTGGGAAATGTCTTCTCACATGTCTCCTTGACATTCATTGCTTTCTAAAGTTATCATAGTGTTGGTATGTGATTATCACATTTCCGGCATATTTGCAGCCCTACTACCGGATGTGTGGTTATGCACATTGGCATCAAACTTGGATCATTTGCAAATTGGATCTCATTGTACCTATTTGCAAAGTTTTGAATTTGTACATTCCTTCCTTATAGATGCGCTATTCTCAATGTTTTTGAGTGTACGTACAGCAATGTTAAAATAACACTATTTTTAAGGAATGTTATGACAAATAATTAAACTTGATATACATATTTATTTCATGCAAAAATTAGCAATGTAATGAGAATAAAAAGGAATATATAATAATCAGACTACATTTATATTATAATAGTTATACTGCATTAATTTTTATTCCTTAATATAGGAACACAAGCTTTGCAGAGCATTCTACAAAGAAATATTCTTCATTCATAAAAATAATAAGGTAATAGACAAAATGAAAGATTTGAACAGTAACAATGTTTTTAAAACTTGCAATATTGATTAAAATAGAATTACAAGAAAATAGTTGATAACCTGAAAACAAATAAAGAGCATTTAAATGAAAAAAATCAATAAATTAAGAAACTCCCTAAGAGTATATTCAAGATAATTATCTTTAATTGTTCAAAACAATTATGACAATTTGCCTGTATAGAACAATTATACAATCGACTTTTTTTTGGGGGGGGGGGAAACAGAGAATAAAATGAGCCAAAAATAATATGCTGAATCAAAGAATTAGCATATTTTTACAATAACAGAAAACACTCATATTATTATAGATAATTATAGCAGCTTTAATTCCAAAAAAAGTTACTATCTTGAATGTCTGTAATAGTGAACAATGTTTATTCCATTTGATTTGACAAAGTTGCAAACTTGGGCACAAACAGATCCTTAAACGAAAATATTAAAATTCTCGTAACACATCCTTTCAAGAATACAGCAACAGAACTTCAAAAACAGAAACCAGGAAAAGACTGCAGGCATACCACAACATTAAATAAAAATATTTACAAAAACGGATAGAAATAAAATGCACATAATTTTTTTTCTTTAACATTAGTTGTATTTTCAAAAACAACTTTCACAATTTAATGGTGTAAAAGCATAATGACTTTAAACTGTTCAAAATTGTGCTGTTTAAAAGTTGTAATAAAGAATAACATCTTAGATAGTATAAAATTCTGAATTTCTGAATTAACTGAGTAATCTCTTTTCACAGACAAATCCATTTTTACAATACAGTATGGAATTATATAAATTATCATTGTAGAAGTATCAAAAATTTGAAATTAACATCACATTTTATTAAAAAATGAAAAATTTGAAAGAAGCAGATTCATAATTCAGATCACAGTCTCAATAAATTATATAAAACTAATCATTATAGCATAAAAAATGTATCACTGACAGTTCACTGACCCACACTATATTCCTACTTTATTGAAATACTGTGATTTGTATGTGTTGATCATGATTGTTATATAGATGAGAGCTTAAAGATTACATAGAGTCAACCAATCCAAATAGATAGAAAGAGAGACACTATACAAAAAGAATAAGGTTGACATTCTGAAATTCAGCCTCCAAAATAGGAGATAATGATATTATTCTATATATAAAATGTGTGTGCCTTCTGTTTGACCAGTTTGACTAGAGTGATACTGTCAGAAGCTGAAGCTCCTGCAATCACAACTTACAGGATCAATAACACACACAAACTGCAATATCACAATAAATAGGTAACCCATTGTTTGGAATTAAAACTAATAACTATGTAAATATTTTATAAAAAATGTCGCAGAAAAAAATTTTAAAAGTCAAATGATAATTGTTAAAATTAATGTTCATAAATACACATCTTCATAATTATTTGACAAACTAAGCACTCACCAAAATATGCTCTTTTTGGAGGAGCATATACATATGCCATTGTGACAAGATAAAAGTTTAGAAGACTATAAAATGACATGAATTCTGCTGAGCTTCCATAATTAGTAGACAGTTCAGCGACAAAATTATCTTGTAATACTGACACTCCAAACCTTAGAACTGTAATGGCAATGCTGATGGACAGCACAATCACCATCAATACAGTTAGAAACTTCAATCTTACATCTAAAAAGGAAAAGAACAAAATTATCAGAAATATCTTATTTATTAAGAAAAACAGCATTTAATAGAACTTTAAACTGCCCTTATAAAATGTTAAGCACATATCAAATAAAATTATGATGAAATAGAAAGATTTCTTTCAATAGATGGTGGACTTAGAGCATTTTTTTAAAGCACTCATAAAATAATAAAAATAATTCAAATATTTCAATTAAGAAATTTCTTTATTATTAATGTTAATTAAAAGGGAAGTCTATATTGTAAGGGAACAAATTATTATATAGGCTCAGCAATGAACTCGTTTTATCTATAAGAAAAATTTGGAAAATATTGCTTCATAATATGCAATATTATGAAGAAATATTTTCCAAATTTTTCTTACAGATAAAATATTGCATATTATTATTTTATAACAAAATTGAGCAAGAACTCAAATTTAATTACTATTCTCTCCATTATATACCATGGTAAAGAATATAATGAATAATCTTTTCAATAAATAGATTGTATTAATAATTTAATAAATTAAAATCATGTATACTCCTAACCACATACCAGCCACTTTTGCTTCAAAAGTTTTTTATTTTTTCAGCAGGCTTTTCATTTGTTATCAAAAAATTAAATTTATTTCAAAGTATTTAAGCATAAAACTAGGTATTTCCTAAAAATTATTTTAGGGTAAAATTTTTCATATTACACTTATTAATATCACACATTATACTTAAAAATTTAAGAAACTTTTTCTTACAAACTGTAACATTTTAAATATTTATTAGAAATAAAGAATTTCTAACATTTTTTAAAGAAAATACAATAAAGCACTTATTATTATGTAATATCTTTAAATATTGCTATATCAGATTAAGTATTAAAAAAACAATCGATAACAATTGTCAATTATTTAACATGAAAGATTTCTCATTACTAAAATATAAAAAATTGATTGCATACTTTTGAAAGCAAAAAATACAATAATATTTTCTTTCTTCGTTCATAAAAACATTATTTGTTTTTATAAAATTAAAAAAATATTTATCTTAATATATTCAAGAAATACAAAATTTTACATATTTTGATAACTCTTTTTCATTTCAAATGAAAGACAGTGTATTGCAATTATTATAAGTATAATTCATACAAAATATGTAATTTTAAATGTATTTCTTTTTAACATGCTTCAATGAATCTAATTTCTAAATGTCTTTTTAATAATTAAATTTTTATACATTAATAATTTCTTTAATAGTTTTTTTTTTTTAAGCATTTTATTGATTTTTAAGAATTTAACATCAATAATGTAATATTTATTTCTTGATATATTTGTTTTGAATTCAATATTCCTTTTTAAAGCAGTTGAAAAATAAGAAATACTATTTGTACAATACTTGTTTAATACAATCTTTTCAAAAAACTCGCACTTTCTCAGTGTAAGTTTACAAATTTTAAAGCAGATACATTATTGAATGTATATTACTCAGTGAAAAATATCAAACAAAATATTTTGGAGTTACAGAATTTTTTTTAATAAAAATGAGCATTTTTAAGTTTAATGTCTTTTTTATGAATAAAGCTTCATTATCCAAACATTTGTTAGGGTGCAACATCAATAAAACAGGATCATATTTGGTGTCTAGAAATAACTATTTAAAATATCTTCATACACAAAATTCTCATTGTAAGATGGTTATAATTTTCATACAAAATGCTGTTTTTTGCATATTTTTAAGATAAAATTTTAGCATTTCAAATAGAGAACTTATTTTAGACATAAATCAGAAATTTTTAATTTTCCCATTAACAAGAGTCAACGGTATTAATATATTGTCTTGCCTATAGAAAATTAAACTAAAATATCTTAAAATGCTCCATCAATTTAGAAAGTTGTAAGATTAAGAAATATAAAATATTTTCTGAATTTCTGCCCATTTTTCTAAACAATATTATAGTTAAATAAATCATTAATTTTTATTTCAAAATATTCTAATCATAAACTATTAGCTTCTAAAATCAAACAACCAATTATATAAGACTTTTAAAATACTTAAAAAATAGCAATATTAAGAGCAAAATGATATAGTTAAATTCAATGGTAAAATATATTTTATTAAAGAAATATTCATTTGTATAATTAGAATATAAATTTATCAATGAAAACTAGAATTAATATATAGAAACAAATTACATATTTCACATTTAAAACTTTTACAAATAAATTTCAAAATGTTTTACCATATTATATTATTAAGAAAAGGTATGGTAGATCTGGAGCAACAGGGATAAACTCTATTATTAATTTTATTTGATGATAGTTTTAAGAATTAATCAATCATATTGACAAAGTTTTAAGATTTGAAAACTGGTTTTGAATAAAATCAGAAAGTTACTTGTTTTCATACTTTTTTGCAGATTGAAAGCTGTAATTTGAAGGGCATATACATATCTGTAGACATTATAACATAATAACAAAAATTCTTGAAAAGACATTGTCTTTTTGAAAAACACCTTTTGTGGGAAATATTAAATTTAAAATTTTTAATGATGAATCTGCTGATGATTGAAACAAACTCTGAGTACAAATTTACCGCTACTATTTTATCACATCAGATTTCAGATTATTCATTTAATTTTCAACAGAAATTTAAAAAAAATTGTTATTTCATAAGAACCAACCTTCTAACAATATTATGAAAACTTATTAAAATAACTATAGTTGGAAATAAATTTTCTATTAATACGGTTA
Source organism: Latrodectus geometricus (assembly GCA_026290005.1). Taxonomy (NCBI): domain Eukaryota; kingdom Metazoa; phylum Arthropoda; class Arachnida; order Araneae; family Theridiidae; genus Latrodectus; species Latrodectus geometricus. The sequence continues at coordinate 68,081 of JAPDSC010099615.1, read as the reverse complement.
ATTTACGTAAGGAGAGTAAATAAAAATATAATATAAATAAATTGGAAAATAAAATAATTTACAGCTCATAAAAAAGAACAATACATAAAAATGTATGCATACATAAAAATGTACATGGAAAAATTAATAACAAATGGTAAAAAAACAAGTTTGAAAATAATTTTAAAAAATAAATTAATTTTTAATTCAATGTTTTTTTCATCATATTAGGCAAGAAATAAAAATATTTTTATATCTTAAAAAATATAGAATTTATATTACCAAAATATGGCATAGAACGAAGTTCCGTGTAAGCTCTAATTATAAGAAAACAAAGGTATATCAAATAAACAGCCCCAACAGTGAAGAAAAAGGATTTAAATCCCTAAAAGAAAAGACATAAATATATATATTTTTTTAATATCATATAAATTATTACCTATCATATTACTGATATTGATAAAAAAAATTATATTATACCATAAAATGCCCAGTGTCTACTTTATAATTATAAGTAGGATCTCTCAGTTCATTGTATTTCTGCCAAGATGCTAAAGTAAAAGCAGACAGCCATAGTAACCCAATGATAATACATTTTGGTAAATAAAATTTTGTAAAGGTTCTTTCATTCTGAAAATATAAAAAGTAACATGAAATGCATGAGATACACTTGAAAATATGAAGATTAATTTTTGAATAGTTAAATTCTTTTTATATTATAAACTAGTATAAATAACTTTATAAATAAACTAGTATAAATAACTCAAATGATTTAAAGTTGTTTACTTTTAATAATTTTCAATCAAAAGATAATACAAATAATTATGGAAAAATGTTGAAGTTTTTTGGCAAAATATTATTTAATACGTAGCTTGCATTAAATATGCAGTATGATTATTATTGTAGGACTATTTTAAGTGCTGCACTAAAAACTTATGAAAATTACTTAATAAAAGCATTTCTGAAAGAAAAGTAAATTATAACATAACTGATACAAACATTTTATCATTTTTATAAATTTAAATAAAAAAATCTTAATTAAAGTGTAGATAAAAATTTATCTCTTAAAAATATTCGTTTTCCAATAATGACTATTTTAATGAAAACATAGCCAAAATATGAATACAATAATTATGTTTTTATAAGCTGCTTCAAAATAACTAACATTTAAAACATATTAAAAATATTATTTTTGCTATTTAAAATTTTAGAATTTCTCAAACATTTTAAAATTCTTTAAAAAAATTTTGAATTTTAAAAAAAGAAACATTTAGCACATAAGAATATAAAATAATTATATGTGTGATATGTACATTTTATCAATTATTACAAAATATGGATGAATAACAATATAAAACATATTTTACAATTAAAAAAGTATCATACCATCTTTTATTTAATTAATTAAAATGATGTATTTTTTATCATTATAGTATGTTTCAAAAATTCAAACTATTGAATTATATTAAATAATGATAATGAATTATATTTACAATTCTTATACATAAATATTTATTTTAACTTTTTATTTTAGTTACTACATTTGCAATTATTATTTAAAGATTTATTTAAAACTTAATGATATAGATATGTAATTTAAATTGTTATAAAATTTGGAAGCTTCTTTTGAAAAAGCAAACTTTCCTTGTTACTTAAATTTAGATATAATATTTTAATAATTTTCAAGAACATATTTTATAAGAATTTCTTAATAAGTATATTAATAAATTTATATTAGAGAAATGCATTGTCCTCATGTAAAATTTGTTTCCACCTAGATATAAGTCTTTATTGATTATTGAGAAGTTATGTGCAATAAATGGTAAGCAATTTAACATCTTATGTTCTATTTATTAAGAATTTTTATAATTGCAGAATATTAAAATAATTTCAGAGAAAAAAACTAATTTTTACATATCCATAATCATAACATAGCATGCAATGATGTATTTTATTCAAATAAATAGTGAAAAAGTTGTCATTTAATTCTAAATTTTTATATCCTTTTGTTTGTGAAAAGACATTTCAATATTTTTAAATAAAGATTCTTTCATTTTGAAAAAATTCGTTTTTAAAAAGCACATGAAATGCAAATTTTGAAGAAAAATTAAAAATCATAGGAAAGTTATTTTTATACAGAAGTATGTTCTAAATTTATTAAAAGTGATTTTGAGTAAAATCATTTACTGTTCATATGATATTAAGAAATAAGATAAGTAGTAGACATTTCAAAATCATATCACTCAACTATTATATCTGAACATTTTATACATTATTTGGAGTAACATATGGGGATTTATCAATATTAAAAGAATCACACTACAGTAAATAAAATTTTAAGTAGCATTTTAAAATTCAGAAAAAAATGAGTTGATTTATCATTATTCATAAATCCTTACATAATCAAATAAAGTAAATAATATATTGTATTATATAATCATGCATATATAAGACATACCTATATAATTTTATGTGCAAGTAATTTTATTTATATATGGTATAATAAATTTAAGTAATTTTAAATTATGATTTAAGATAAAATAAATCAAATAAATTGTTCTCATTTAATATATCAAAGCAATAATAGAAAATTTAAATGAGTAAAAATAATAACAAATAATATTAAACAACCGAAATTAAGATTGACAACAATAAAATTATTTTTAAATAAATAAAATTTTAAGTTGATAAGAATATATTTGATAATTTTAAATTTTTACAAAATATATACAATTAAAAAGAAAGAAATCCAACTGTTTTTATGGAAAAATAAATATGAATAAAACCATTTCATAATTAAAACATCAGATTATATTGCAAATAAATAACTATTGCAATACAAATATTATTTTATAAATACTTGTCTTATCCCATGATATATACACAACCAAAATAAGAGCAATGCACATAAAAAGGTTGCTTGAAACATTGCATCTAGCATACCAGGTACCCAACTATTAACAAGAAATGATAATGGGAAGAATGGATCTGAAAATAAAAAATAATAAAAACATACATTGAAAAACATATACAATTAAAAAACTAAAATTTCTGTATGTGATAAAAATTTATGGGTAAATTTTCATTTATTAGGATTAGATATATAATTAAAATTTTACCATTATGCAATACTAATAAAGGCAAAAGAATTGAAATCCACTTTTGCTCAATAGACCAGTCAAAAAAGCAGAAAAATCTTAATGAATAAGCAAACCAACACTAAAATAAATAATTTTCAATTACAAAACAATATACATTTATAAATTTCAAAATTATTGCATAAAAAATAAATTGCATGCAAAATTCGTATTCATTATTTTGAATATACAATTCATGAAACAGCATGTGTAGATAATAATATATCCTTACCGTAGTGGCAAAAGTAAGAACAATGAATATGCATCTAAACCATACTTCAATTTTTGTAAATGATGGATTGTATGTTTTAAACTGCAAAAAAAAAAAAAAAATATATATATATATATATATATATATATATATATATATATAGAAAAATTAAATGATATATTTTTACACATCAACAAGATTATTCACAATTTTTCTTTAAATTATTTAGATCTCACTTCAAATATATTCAAATACAATTTTTTACACTTAGAAAAAATTATCATCTTCACAATAAACTAATATTAATAGCTGCAATAATGACCAACCAATGTTTATAGATTTGTCTTATGACCACTACAAAACATTAATCTTTGCATGGAAAAACTATATTTATTCACAGAATGATACAACAAGAAAATACATATAATTGTAGCAAATTTGTATTCATAAAACTACTTGAAGGAGAGTTTGTTGTTGTACTAGCATTCTTCCCTTTAACTAGCATAGTCTCTATCAGTTAAGTGGAAGAGACCAACTAGATGTCTTCATAATTTAGAAGCAAGAATCAAGATGTTCTTCCCCCCCCCTCCTTCCCAACACTTGACCTGCAAACCCCAGAAATATCATTTCATGTAAAATACATAGCAAGGATGAGTGTCTTAATGAAATCTAGTAATCAACAAATATACAAGTACTAAATTAACTTTTATTAAATTTGAGAATACCTAATCCCTCATTTTTAAACACCTTTATAATCTTTTTAAATTCTGAAATATTAGAATTAATATTTTTTCAAATGATTAAAAAAAATAACTTAAAAATAAATCAACAAATCCTTCTTTTTTATATACTTTTTTTAAGAAAGTTAAATGAAAACATAATAATATACAATTATCCTGATGATTATTCTAAATACAATTTGTAAATAGGTTTGTAGGTAACTAAAAGGAAGCATTTTGGTGTATGATATTTTTTGAAAGTTTAAAAATTATAAAATAAAGCCACTGTAAATTTTTACTTTTCATCCTAAATAATTTTATGAAATCTATATATATTTTAATATATATATATATATGTCTGGTGTGTAAAATATATATATATATTTGTAGAAATAAGCTATAAGCAAATAATAATTATTTGTTTCTTTAATGTATTCAATTAATATTAATACTAACTATTAATTTTAAATAGGGTGATAAAAAATATATATAAAAACTAAATTAAAATATAATAGAACTTTATAAAAATGAAGCAGCACATTAAAAATATGCCTAAACAATATTAAATTTTAAAATATTCTTTGTTACTTACATAAAAAATAACATCTTTAATGTGATAATTTTCTTCAATTCTCTCAAGACCATAAAAATTAACAGTAATGATGTAACGAGCGTAATCTAGAAAACCCAAGTGAAGAATTGTAAACTCTTCGCAAATCTAAAGCAATATATAAATATTAATTTACTTGCTTTATTATTTCAGATTTCAACTAAGAATCCAAAAAAATAATGAAACTTACACTTTCAAAACAATGCAGTTCTCTTGTACGATTGTGATTTTGTTGTTCATTTAATATAATAACTATCTTATTTTGATCTGAAACACCATGAAGAGATACTGCAACATGAAATGGTTTGTTGAATCTTTCATCTGTTAGATGAGAAGAAAATGAATATATAAATATTTTACAAGATAAAAAGTCAAAAATCGATACAACCATGGAATATTGTAATTAAATTATTTTTTTACACATATAATAATTAATAAATAATCAATTAGCTCTTATTATTTTTAATTAATATAATTTATTGAGATTATATTAATTAAAAATAATAAGGTCTAATTTAATTAAAAAAGATGAACTGCTAGATTTTGATAATGATTCAGAAAAATGTATTCTCATTTTACTTTCAGTTACAATTTGAAAACTTAACATTGGTTTTTGAAATAAAAGCTCTTACACCTAGAGAAATAAATAGAAATTTAAAATCAAAATAATTGTTAAAAAAGAAGTAGTAGTCAAATTGTAATGTTATTTCATCAAAATGTTTATAATTTTAAAAGTTAAATCATTTCAATACTCAATGCAGCTAAATTGTATTAAAAGAAAGTGTCAAGTTGAGGAAGATTTGGTCAATTAAAAAAATTGATGATATTTAAATGGGGAAAACTGGCATTATAATTCATATTTCTATATTCTACTTTAATCAAAAAGGGCATGATAAAATTTCTATCTTCTACCTTACTTTATAGAAAACATAAAATTAAAAGAATTTCAATGTAATGATTTAACTTCTTAATTTTGATTATTTTATAGATAGCTAATTGAAAAGAAAATTATATTTTTTAAAATTAAAGTAATCTACTAACAAATATAAATTATCAACTTTTTCTTCAATAATGATATTTGATATACAATTGATTATTTTGTAGGTTGATTAATCTTGTTATAATGAACCCTAAGACAATTAATATAATAAAGTGGAATTAAAAAGTCCACAATACCTAAATATTTATAATATTTCTATTTGCCTGAAATCATTAAAATTATATCAAATGTTGAGATTTCTATAACATCTGCTAATAGTATCAGTGAAATATTTAACTAATCAATGAATTTAAATTAAATCAATACTAAATCAATTTTTGAAACATTAAAGAAATTAAGTACAGAAAAAATTATAATTTACCTATCATATAAGTTTATAATGTATATTCAATTATTTGGTTAACTTCAAAAATAATTTACTTTTAAATAAATATAAATAATTGTGTTGCCTAAATTCTACAATCTTAAGACAGCCCTTTAATACCACATGTAAATATTTCCTCATAAGTTTCTCTTCAAAATGAAAAATCCTACTGCTTCTTGAATATTAAAAATTGAAACTTTGCTTTAATTTATTTTATTTGTTACCATATGGTTACTTCTTACACAAGACAGTTGATTCAACAAAGACTTGAAGTTTATTGTGAACTACCACTAACATCCACATTCAAAGGAGCAATACAATCCATGAATTGCTGAACTCAAAGCTAGAGTCCTATCTGCTTATTATTCAGTTCATTATATTATATATTCAGTTCAGAACAAAAAATTTCATTTCTTATTCTAAAACCACTCAAACTACACTAAAATTAAATAACAGAAATTATTTAATTCTTTAGTTTAGAACAAAAAGTCATCATATGCAAAAGATTTGAAAATTCTAATCTTAATGAAAATGAAAACTATAAGTGACAACAAATGGACTCATAATAAAAAACCCAGACAAGATAAATTACAAAAACATTTACCATGACAAAATTTCTTACTATTAAATACATTATAAAAATACTGAATTCCCACTTTGTGCCAACATTTTTTAGTTGCTGTAGCAGAGGATTAGTATTTTGATTTATCAAATAGTTAGTTTGGTTTTGACTCAAAGTTAAGAAAAGGATAAATGTTGACCAGTAGTGTTATTTCTGATTATCTTTAGCTGGTCAATTTTTGCTGTTTTGAAATTGTAATTTTTCAAAAAATCTGTTGAATTTAATTGAAATGTTTACTCTGTATTGCACCCTTATAAAGTAAAACCAACAAATGTTGATGTATATTATTTGAATACAGGTTTAGTTTGAATTAATTGCAAACATTTTTATAACAGTGGGATTTCCATGTTCATCATGATATTTAAAGGAGCATAATGCTAATCATAAAAGTTATATATTTTTCCTATTATCTATTACTGATATAACTTAAATTTAATTTTCTAATATACATAGATGGCAAATAAAAAAAGAAGAATCTGCAATGAGTTAGACAAAATAGGACATGATACTAAAGCACAGGAATAAAAAACAAAAAAAAATGCTCCAACATTCAATTGTGGAAATAATTTAAACTTACCTTGAAATAATTTAAACTTAATATTACAAAAAAATTAGTCATTCTTATGATTCACTACTGAATAAAGATTTTTTGATGCTTAAAGTAGTTAAAATTGCCATTAACAATTTCAAACTCATACATTTTTATTTTTATTTAATTTCATGGAAGTTTTTGTCACATTTAATTTATTTATTAATGAGCTACAAAAACATACATCTTTATAGCAAAATCAAATAAAAGTTTGTTTATAAATTAAAAAGAAAAATTGTACAAAATCAAAGATATGGATATTTTAGTTTTGATAACTTTAACTTCTCTTTCTCTCTCTCAAAGTTCGTCTTTTAAATAATCCATTGCTCAAAGCATTTGTAAACAAGAACCTTATCATTTTATATTTAAATAAATTAAAAGGAATGTTTAATACACAATGTTAGAGTTATAAAATTGTATTCTTTTATTCCCTAAACGAATTTCATTTACTGAATGCACACTATTTTATCTTCTGCACTGCTTATTCTATATGAATAATTCAGTCAGTTTTTAACTTATTTATAATTATTTTGTTTAGACTAGTAATAATTTCCATTCTATCAAGTGACAACTGAGACCATGTGATAGGAGTGAAGTCTTTAAAGTGGAAGGTTTCATGTTCAATCCTAGACACTCTTCAACAATTAGATATGAACAATGCATTTCAGTTTTCTGTATGCACATCAGTCAAATTAGAAACTTGGTAATTTTCCAGGATGTATTCTTTGTGACACATGAATATGGCTTACTCACTATGAAAAGTCCTCTGGTAAGACTTCACAATGGACTTTATAAGTTACAATGTGGCAAAGTGACAGCAGCTGTAGATCAAAATGATAAGAAATGTAGGAAGAAATGAAATAGAACATAACAGACTAACATTGCACATTTTTAAAAATTAATATCATTATCAAATAACTAATATGTGTAACATTCTACTAATGATATTAATATTTAAATTAATAATATTTTTAAATCTCTCTAGTCTTGCTTATTAGCAATCCCTAAAACAATCATTATAGTTATAAAAAACTTAGACAATTTAAGTTCTTATGTTTAAGCCTATATTTCTGATAAATTTTCATGAGACACAGAACAAAATTAATAATTTCCATTTTAATGACATAAGTCATCATATATCATTTAAAAAAAAGAGAGAACAAAAGAAAAAAAAATTTCAACCTTAACTACAATTTATAGTTTTAAGCTTTAGTAGTCAAAACAATATTTCAAATTGCAATACTGATTACTAAATAAATTATTCATAAAATAAATAAAAGTTCTATTTAAAAGTAAAAAAATAATATAATCTGGAATAATTCAAACATAAATTAATTACTGCAAGCAAAAAAGTATTATGGTGTTTAAACTTTAGCACATAAATAAATGTAAATATTTATTTTAGATATATGATAGTGTAAATAAGATATATTTCAACAAAATAAAAAATTCAAACATTAATTATTCTATTATGAATTCAATTAATATAATTTTGAATTCTATAATGCGAGATTAAAAGAATATTTATATAAATGTTTTATAGATAAATTTTACAATTAATTAAAAGGATTTTGTTTGATAAAATATTAATATTCAATGCATCTACATAGCAAATTTAACAAAAAAAAAAAAAAAAAAAAAAAAAAAAACTGCTGAAATTTACACCACATAAAATTAAAGATAAAAAAGTTCTATCACTTCAAATTAATTATAGATACAATGTACTTCTGCAATACAATACTTGATGACTGGATTTAATCAAGACTTATTAACTGAAACTTGAAAATTAAAATAGATAAATGTGAACAATCATTCTTTTAAATTAAAATTTATAGTACCAATGAAATAGTTTAAAAGAAGAAAATTTCAAAATGGTAACATTACAACTCAACAATTAAAATCTTCAAATTTATTAAACTGATGAATTGAATACAATGTTTTATACTGACAGTAGAAAAATAATTTGAAGAAAGTCCTAAGAACTATTTTAAACAGTATACTAAAAATACTCAAAATTTTGTTACTGCTTTAAAATTTTAAATGCTGATTACAGCTGATAAAACAACACAGAGTATGTTTTTTCAGCTGTAATCATCCACATGCATTTACAATTAAGCCAGTGTTGTTGAGTCCACCAATAATGCTCGTTTTTATAAAACCGATAACAATTTTTCATGGATATAAATACAACATTTATTAACATGCTTACAACACAAAAGGTTAAGCAAGTAGGGTAAAAGAAATGCACTTAGATGTAACGAAAAACAGATTTCAGTCTAGAAGCAGAGATATTGCACAACCATATAATTTCTATTAACAAAACTATAGGTTTTTATTGAATTTATCAGAATTTCAATAACTTTATTAAATTAAAATTATTCCCTAAATAAGATATAGCTAATTTAATTTAAGATTAAAAATGAATAAAAATTTATCCTACTTTAACTCAATTTTAATTCACTATGAAATACATATGAGAAATGTCAAATCATACAATCAAAAAGATAAAGACAGAAATATGAAATAAACTCAGTACAATAAACATAATTTATTTAATAATAAACTTATAAATTTTAATTACCATCTCCTTGTTTAAGAATAATTCTAGAAATCAGCCAGAGTTGCTGATTGAATGTAGATAAAGCTGCAGATTTCAATACAAATGGTCCTGTCTATATATGAATAACAAATAAAATCACTATTATAATTCAATAAAAAATGTAGATAATTAATATACACATTTTATTTCAAAATAAATATTAAATAGTTAATATTAATTTGCAGAAAAATTTGACAATTTTATAACATTTACAAAATGTAAGAAAATTAGTTAATATCAAATTATGAATAAATTTAAATATAAATATCCATGTCAGCAATAAATTAAAAGTAATAATCAATTTTATATTATTTAAGAACAAAAGAGTTGAACCTTAAAATGTATACCTTAAGCTTTGTATACTTTAACTATAATTATATAATAAAAATAGTTAAACATACTTACAGAAATAAAAAATAATTGCAATTTTAGAAGTACATTCATATCTTTAAGAAAATACATTTAATGTTTTAAAAATGTCAGAGTAATTAACTACATATAAATAATAAAAATAAAAATTAAATTACATGTTTCACATTGAATGTTAAATTAGTTTATTATACAAAAATAATTTTCTCATTAAGATATTTTGAATTCAAGATTATCATAAATAAAATCCTACCAAAAACAGTGTTTATATAAAAAAATCTCACAATGATTTGTTTATATAATGAGAAATAAAAAAATCATGCTAAAATTATCAATCATTTAAATAACTTTTTGCATGCATTCCATAATTGTTGACCATTTCCCTTTTATATAAAACTTTTCACAGCAGAAATAATGTATTCACCAAGACTACAATAATATATCCAATTTCAAAAATGCTAAAAATACAACTTATATACTATAACAAATGTCTAGAAGAAACTTTTGCAACAAAAAATATCATGCAAAAAATGATAGCTTATGATTTAAAAAAAATCTCCAAAATTTATAAATTCTAGAAAATAATAACAATTGTTCAACTAGGTCATACCTTATACAATCAATTTTTAAAATAAAAATTATAAAAGGTTATCAAAATAATTGAAACACTTATAAGTAAAAATGGCATTTTTGAGTGTGTTCTTAAGTATTAAAATATAATCATAGCAACCAGTTTTTTATTATAAAATGTACATATTCTGAGATTATAAATATATATATTCAAAAATTGTTTGATATTTGGAACAAATAAAATTATTCTAATAGCAATACAATAAAGCAATTAGATAAGATTACTTAAATATAACAAAAAGATAGAACATATAACTAATAAACAAAATGAAATTTTCAAAATTGATATCTGAATATTTAAATTTATTCCAAATATTAAACAACTTTGAATATTCATTTTATAGTGGTTTAAACTACTTTTGCATTGGACGTATTGCCATACTACCAAGATTATTAACAATAAGTATTAATATAAAAGTAATGATATTGCCACCCTCTGATGGTTACAATTATCTTTTGACAATAATTGACCGTTTTACCAGATGGCCAGAAGCTATACCCATTTTGGATATTCTTGCGAAGACTATTTGCCGTGAAATATTCAAAAATTGGATTTCACGTTTTGGATGCCCATCCGTAATTACCTCTGATCAAGGACCCCAACTGCGTTCAGCTATGTATGCTGAATTTATTGGCATGTTAGGTTCAGAGAGGATCAAAACAACTCCCTACCATCAGATTTCAAACGGAATTGTAGAAAGATTTCATCGCCATCTAAAATCAGCAGTTAAAGCTCATGAAAATGCTAACTGGACAGAGATAATCCCTGTCATTCTTTTGGGCATCCGAACAGCAGTTAAACAAGACTTGCAAATTTCTTGTGCAGAACTTGTTTATGGCACTACCTTGCGTCTTCCTAGTGACATGGTGGACATGACAGTTATTCCATCCTGTGACAGTGATTTTATCACTAATCTTCGAAACGTGATGCAGCAACTGAATCCTGTCGCAACATCCGCTCACTGCACAGATCGATTTTACGTACATCCATCGCTGAAGTCATGCAAACATGTTTTCTTGAGAATTGATTGTGTACGTCCTCCATTGTGCCAACCTAATACTGGTCCTCATGAAGTCCTACAAAGAACTGACAAAACTATTACCATTGACATAAATGGAAGAAAATCTACTGTTTCTCTTGACCGTATAAAACCGGCACATCTTCTAACAGAAATTGTCATTCCATGGAACACTGTTACTAAAGCCAGCAACCCATTACCTGACGATAAAAATTTATCAGCCGGTAAACTGCATAAAACTGTAACCAGATCAGGGAGACATGTACATTTTCCAAAGAAACTGGCTACTTACATTACTTACTAATTATCTTATTTTAATTAAGTCTATCATTTTTATTTTATATATGTTTCTTCTATATACATGTTTATTTAAATTTTTCAGTTTGTTCTTTTGAAATTTTGTTATTGTTATTATTTTTTTTAATATGTATGTATATCGTTCCATCAGGCTGAATGCCCTCTGTCACTGGGGGGATACTCTGTGGTGAATCCTAGAGTTTTGCACCATCGCGCCAACAAAAATTCTGGTAACCTTTTATTTAGAAGGATCAGAAGGAGAGAGTTAGATATAGCCTCGGATATACGAGTGGAAATGTAAAATGTCTATATACCAGTAAACTAAAAAGTAATTAATAAAATTGTTTGATGGAGACGAATATTGTATTAGTAAAGTTTATTTTTATATAACATAATAATTTCCTCAATATAAAATATTATATGTTTGAATAAGAAAAAAATATTCAATTTAAAGATAATTGATTAAATTATACATGTGTGTGTGTATATATATATCAATATATATATATATATATATATAAATATATATATTGATGTTGAAGTGGTCTCATTTCAACCAGAATTATCAGAATTTAAATTGAGTAAAATTCAAAAATACGTTTGCATATTGTTGATTTATCAAATTATATTTGAATTATTGGTTTGCTAAAATATTAAAATACTCCTATTTAAATATATATTCTTTTGTAAGTCATGTATGAAGTACTATGTTTATATAATTAAATAATAATTTTGTCAGTTTCTTTTGTATTCAATACACCTAGTTGTTTTTAATCTGATTCAACATTTCCAATAATTCTGTGAACATTTATTTATAAGCAATCAACCTATCAAAATTTATTTATCTTAGTTACTGTTACCATCCTGCATATTAAACTGTTTTGTTCTTTTCTATGTTAAAATAAAAGAAACTGCAAAAAAAAACAAAATGTTAGAATATATTTCCAATTTTCTGTTTTTTTTTTATTTGATGGTACTTAAAAAAGCTTTTAAAATACATTAAAAATTCAAAATAGTACGTGAAATTTAAAAAAAAATAGTATTTAAGAAAAAACTAATATTAAGTAAATACTGTGCAATCATAAAAAAGAAATAAAACATTTTTTAGAAAGGACTAAGTTATTAACAATAGTAATAGATATTAAATACAAGAATAAAATAGAAGAACATTTTATTAATCATACATTTCTTAACAGTTAGATTGGTTTATAAGATTATTTTTACTTAAAAAGCTTCAATATTATTCATATTAATCAAAAGCACAATTTAATTTTGTTAGTAGAAACATTAAAAAAAGCATGTGCGCATTTTCAAATACATTGAAAGATTTTTTTGCTTCAGTTAAAAATGCAAAATTGTTATGCAATACTTACTGCCATTTGAGAGTGGTTAAGTTTTGGTGTGAGATTAGTAGCATTAATTGTAACAGTATTAGTAATTGGAGGTCCTGCTAGTCCAATGAATAAGAAAAGTCCAAAGCTTGCAAAGAATGCAGATATGACCAAAACAAACTCACGTTTGTGCATGCTATATAGTCTCATCTGTACAGACCTTTATGAATAAGTAAAATATTTTAATGGATATAACATTAAACTAAGATACCATGAAAAAATATATCATAGTCTAAATTGGGAAAAAATTAATGTATGTATTTATATGATTATGGTTGGTTTTTGATTCCACTTCTAATTTTAAAAATGAATTATACACAAATATTTGTTAAGTCTAATTTTGATTTAGAAAGAGATATTTTTAAATTCACATAACATTTTTTAGTAAAAAAAAAAAAAAAAAAAAAAAAAGGATAACATTTTTAAATATGTTTTTAAGTTTAAGCTGAAATTATTTTTAATATCATTTCAAACACTATATGTTTTGCCTATTTTGTACATTCAGGGTTTCTTAAGATTTCAGCTTCAAATAGATAATGTAGTAAGATTTATATCATCAATATTTTCTACACACTTCAATAATCATGGAACTCTTAGGCACTACTAAAAAAATATATTAAATGTCATTTTCATGTCATTTTTGACACTACATTATGAATAGTTTAATACCTGAAAATAGCTAAAATCATTTGAACATCTGCCCCATTATGTATTTCAGGAACACTTTTTCAATACTCAATTGCAAAGATGGAAACTTAATTAGCTTCCCAGAAAACCTTAACCAATGTACAAGAAACAGCAAAAATGTAATTTTAAATCATACTGTATTTCAAATGGCTAAAATTGAACCCAACATCTTCCATTCAAAATAATGTGATATAACCATAGAGATTTATAACTTTAAATATTTGACAGTGTATAGTGGATAGTTAAAACTATGTGAAAGGCTTTCTTCATTTTATTTTGTCTTCCAAAGGATCTTTCTTTAAAAAAGTGCTATATTCATGTGTTTAAAAAAAGTCCAAATAACTCCTAAATACTATTCTCAACAAATCTGCAAGTAGAAATGTCCATTCCCAATATACATCAATGGCTAACAAATGTCTATTCCCAAATATACAACAATGGCTAAGATTAAATTTTGAATATTGCATTAAGGAATATTTTGATTATAATGCTTTTGATATTATATAATTTTTTATACTCCTTATTGGATAACTATCAGAAAAACTTTGTTATGAGGTTATTTTTAATATCCCCAAGTTTGGTCTTGGGAGAAGCCTTTTATATTACTTTTGAATCCTACTTGTTTTTCAGAATCATCAAAAAAACCTCCAAATATCCATCACAATAAAAGAAAATGCAGAAAATAGAAATACAATATCCATTTAATATTAAAAAATGTCTAGCATCAAACTTTTTTTAAGAAAGACTGCAGCCATATCACCGGATCAAAGAATTCTCACTTTAATTCTTCTCACTTGGAATGATAGAACTATAATCATTTTTCATAATTATCAAACACAGCCAGATTTGTCATATACACATTGCTGAAGAATTAATTCACTGGGTGAGTGATGCAAGTGTGCATTTTAAGTTGAAACAACATTTTTATAACCACTAGATATCAGATAGAGTCCATTATATATGATCTGAATGTAATTTTAGGGATCTGATCTTTATTTTGTACATATTCTGTATCTGATTGTTATATTTTGCTCATCAGTTAGGGGAGAAAATGCAGTATAAAAAAGAAAAGAAAAAGAATTTGGCTTTATAGCTATTTACATGATACAAGCATTTACATTTCAGATAGCTTCTCAAACACTTCTTTTAATTTATATGCTACTATATATCAAACACTCCTTTGAATTTATATAACAATATAAGTTTTACCATTATTTCTAATGTAGTTTCGATTGTTTTTATATATTTTGCATATTTATGTTTGCATACTTCAATATTTACTTGTACTCAATATTTACTATAACTATTTCTTAAACAAATAGGACCATGTCTTTTGGGGTGGAAGGTTCCAGGTTTATCAATTCTATATATCTCATTATTCTGTTATGATTTATTAACAGAATAATGATAAAGTAGCAAAAGACTTAATAGGATGAATACATAAGAATGAGTGAATAATTTTTAAATGTTGATTCATGTATATGCCATGTAGCTAGTAGTTTCAAATATTCTAAATGTAAAAATATTCCATGAAAAGCTTCATTTTTTAAATCAGAATCTTAATTGACAAAAATTTTACTTAAATGGCAAAGATTTTGCTCCAAAATATGCTTAAAGCTAAAATAGCTCTTATACTTTGCATGCAGAATATAATGACTGAATTACTTCTGAGGAAACAAAAATTATCATATTTTAACATATGTAGTTAACAACACCATAAAAGTTGGCAAAGTATAGTTACTGCAATGGAAGTTTATAAGAAACAGTACTATTCCATTATACTTTGCAATTAGGTAATCATCATAACAATTGCTAAGCAATATTCCTCAGAGATAATCTTTGGCATTTAAATAAGTTTTATCAGTAAATAATAATCATTTAGTTAATAAAATATAAGTAAATTGTTTTTATTATTTTTTAGTAGTTTCCAAAAATCTTTTTAAACAATACATGAATCAAATACTAATGTCACTAATAGCAATTTTTTGCCTTCCTGTCATGATGATTATTGAACGGGAGTATAATAAAATTATACCTAAATAACTTTAACTGCTTCTTACACAAACCAATTTTCCATTTAAAAAAGTGCATATCTTGGGCAAAGATAATCTATTTTTATTTTACTGTCAGCCAAATAAAACATTATTAAAAGATTTTTTTTTTTTTTTTTTTTTTTTTTTTTTAATGCAAGCTATGTCAAAACTAATGTAAGCTAAATTTTCCAACAAAATTAAAACAAAATAGAAAGTAAGATTCATCCAAGCATATTCAAACAAATCTTTTTAAACATAAATTATATATCAATTTCAAAATGAATGTTATGCACTAACTTATTAATCTACATGTAACAAAGAAGAACCTCATTAATCCAGTCTAATAGGGCATCCAGGTTGTCCAAATCAATGAAAGTATGGACTAAACAAAATAACCTATAAATTGAGTGAGGATACATAAACAAACTAATACACAAAAATTGTATTTTGAAATCAAGAAAATGTAATACACAACTACACAAGAGAAAATTGAGTATAGTATGTACGTACATTATTTTACTTATTAGATGAAAATCTACTTAGAACCTGGTGGTCCAAGTTCATCTTCACTAACCACCTTCACTTAGTTGGAAGAAATTATAAATCTTTGGCTTTATTTAGGTTATTTCTTGAACAATTAATGGAAATGTCTCAAATGTATGTCTTGAATCATCAAAGGTTAACAACACTCAAGCTTTAACAAAAATATATTATTCTGCTAACTCATTTTTCATTTATACAGTATATATAGACATACATATATACATTTAAATGCTTATAAGAATTAAGCATAGTCAGGTTTAATAAGGTCCAGATTAATGACTGTTTTCTGCATTGAAAATAAAAACTGAATTTTTAAATTTGTTATTTCAGTATGGTAATGGAACCAAACATGAAACTGTCTATCAAGATAAAAAAAAAATATATATTCCTAAAAAAAAAACTTAAGTAATTACCTTAATCACAAAATATTATCAAAGCTATGAAAACCAGATCTGATTACTGTAACAGGTAAAGAATCTTGTATGCAAATGAAACAATGGAAAACATACATATGAAGAACAAAAGCTTTCATAAATCACTTCATAAACTTCATTTTTACATAGAATTTGTAAATATCACATTTTATTCTTTATTGTATAAATTAAGCCAAAAATATTAATATATAGCTAAAAAATATAGATCAATTATAATTCACATTTTGAGCTTTTTCCTCATGTGTATTGAAGGTTTCCTTCTTCATTGCAGTTAAGGGCAATCCTGGAATTTGATTCTTTATCATTTGTATGATATAAGTATGCAAAAAAATTTCTATACTTTATTATTAATATGTTAATACTCGCCACGGTACTTACAGGTAGCATCATGGCAGCTTTTTTAAGAAGAAAAAATTTCAAAGAAACTTTCTTATAACTAAATGCCTTTTTCTAATTATAAGTACATTTTTCAAAATTAGAATAAGAAATTTCCTAACAATAGGTTAAGTAATAATTCTACTTAGTTTTGGAGGAAAACTGACTGCAGTGACACAAATACGTAAGTATACTCACAGCTTAAATTTTTTAATGTATTTATATTGTTTCTATACATTTTATAAATATGGCAATATATATATATATATATATATATATATATATATATATATATATATATATATGAACTTTAAAATAAAATAGCAACAAAATCTTTTTTCATGCTTAAATTAAGGATGAAATAAATCATTTAGAAGATGATGTATTCTATTCCTTAATTTAAGTTTCGAAATGGATTCAGAACATATGTTGTTTAAAAGGTGACATTACATCATTTCCATTAAGTAACAAGAAATTTATTAAAACAGTTAGCATAAATGACAGTTCATAAAATTTATATTATCAACAGCGTGCTCAGAAATCAAGACTACCTTTCACAGCGATCATGATAGTAAGTGGGAGCGATATTTTTTCCAAATTGACTAAACATGTCACTAAACTGAGAGAAGGCAGAACGCATTTTAAATTTCCAAGCCCTGGCAGGAAACATTGGATTAAAAGCATTAAAATCCGTAGGCATACTAAAATATGTTCTTAAAAACGAAATGTTTCATTGATGTAAAACTTGTTTGATATTCACAAATTCAACATTCATACTATTCTCGCTGAAATTAAAAATCAATATTTTGTTGCTATAGCAACCACCTTTTAAAATGCCATTCCTGAAAACCAAAATTAGTAAGGGGCTTCAGAATTTAATATTTTTCTCTGAGTTGTGTTTAGGATAGAAATTATACTTAAGAAAAATCTTGAAACCTATTTTTTGAAAATATTTTCTTCTTTTAGAATATTTTACATTCACCCATATTTATTCTAAATTAACATTCATTTAAAGCTCACACTGATCAGTGATTACAAGAAAAATTATGTCCGTAATGTACAATATAACTAATTAATATAATTCGGGGTCTTTCGTAAATAAACACAAGTTACCAAAAATTAAGGAAAATTTACAAAAATAATTAAAAATTTCCTAATCTCAAGGAGTCTTGATTATGTTGGTAAGTAAAACGAGCTGAACAATATAACATTATGCAAAATAATGACATTGTTGTCAGAATAAGTCATTTGCGAGGAATATAAAAGTGAATGTCTCAGAGTAAAGTGACTTGTGGCACTGCGTGCCTGAGATTAGAAATCTGGTACAGCAAAATTGTAATAATAATCTCCAGACATCATTTAACCGAACAACTTCAATGGCGAGTTGTTGGGAGCTTAGAGCAAGTAGAAGTGTCTAGATGGCTGAAGGTAAGTCCGTCTGTGATTCATAGATTTTGACAACAATTTTTAACCACGGATTCGACATCCAAGAAGTTCAGACATGAATAAAAATGCACTACTACAAATACCGATGGCTGACATTTGTCATTCTGGCACGAAGGAATAGAATCATAACTCTGGCTGAACTCAGATATTTCCTCGATGTAAGCGCTGGCTCTGGAAGATTGACATCAAGATCAACTGAGCGTCAAAGACTTCACGAACGTTATCTTTATGCAAGATAACAAGTCATTTGCGTCCTGCTCACAACATGCTTTAGGCAGGAACGTTTCACATGAACATGTAAACATATCCACTGGACGCTTGATCAATGGAGGGCTGTTCTTTTTATGTATGAGTCGAGGCTTATCCTCGAAAGTGATAAGTGCATTTTCATTTAGAGAGAACATGGAACTCTTTTTCATCCACCAAATAACCGTGAAAGAGATGCATATGGATCAGGCAATGTTTGTGCTTGGGTTGGTATCTTTTCGGGTGGATGCACAAACCTCCATTTCCTTTCTCGTGGAAAGGTTAGTGCACACACCCGTGGAAACATCTTGTATGCTTATATGCGCCTTCAGTCGGGGTAATAGGTGATGCTTTCGTGCTGTAGGATTATAATGCGAGACCACTTAGGTCTCACAAGCATCGTGAATTCATACGATCTTGTGCAAGAAGCAATTGAGCACATGCTGTGACCAGCTCGATCACAGAACTTAACCCAATCTATCATGTTTGGGATGCTCTTGAATGACGTGTAGCTGCTCTCAATCTCAATCCTAGGATCCTAACCACACTTTCAGCTGCTTTGGAAGAGCTATAGTTTGTACTTCCTACATAATTAATAGACTACATAATTGAGAGCATCACGCATCGCTGCATGTGCCATATTGCTTCTAGGAGGGATCATACCTCATATTAAATACTTTCCCTATATCAAATTTACAATTCCCATTTGTTAATTGTATATATATGCTAATATTTTAACATCATAATTGTCTGGTGGTTTCTTTTCGTGTTATTTTGTACATTTTTATGTGTTGTATAATGTATAATAAGTTTCGTTAAGTTCTACGTACAATCTTTTGTCATTTTTGTGACTTTTCCTTAATCTATGATAACCAGTGTACTGTTTAAAACAAATTTGAGAATATAAAATTTTGAAGAATTTAAGAAATCAAAATTTGAGACCTTTTGTTTAGGATATAATAATTTAATATTATTTTCGAAGAGGTTTCAAAGCTATGAATATTTTAATTTAATAATATTTTCTCTTATTTCTTAAAATGCCTTTGAGTTTTGTTACACAATTTTGATATGAAAATGTTTCGTGTATACTTGGCTCTTAAAAATATCATGGAATATCCTGAAAAATATTTTTGTGTCCTTCACTGATTGTAAAGCGTAATACATACTGTTTCCAAATTTGTTCTACTGATTTTATGCAGATTTTCAGCTCAGTAGTAAATTCTCTTTACTTTATTATCTACTGGAATATGAATAATTTTACACATTTTTCATAGCCTTTGCAGTTTATGGAAAAATAAAATGTAAATAATTTCGCAATAGTAGTATTTCTCTTATTAAGAATCACTGTTTGATACTAACTTGAGAAAACTACTAAACTGCCAAGAAATTCAAAATAACTACGCAATTCCTAATACATAACAAATACTTGGTGAATCCCTAGGAGAACCTTCTAGTAACTCTTCTCAAGAATATTTATTTAGCTGTCAAAGTTTCATCTTTCCAATTGCTGATTAAATACAGTTTTCTATTGAGACATTTGGATAGCTTTGAACTATCCAACCCTTCTGACTTATTTTATGCAAGAAATGTACGTATCTTTTAAAAATTTGCAATATCAAAAAATCCTGATTTTTTGCATGGATCAAAAAATTTGTTATGGCACACATTCAATAGTTGAAATTATTTAATTTGTGTTAATTTTTGTAATCGCTGTTTACTTGAAATCTCCAAAATCATCTGTGATGATTGAATTAATATTTTTTTCAATAATTTTGTAGCAAATAGAATGCGGAAACCTGATGAGCTAAAAGGTCGCCGAACGTTGTGGGTTTGATATTTAGGTGACCCGAAGACAATTATGTTTTCTAATAATTACTGAAGCAGGTAAAATAAATCATGATCACAATATCTTATCTTTGAAATGATATCTCTGCCAGTCTTCTACTTGAACAACCTGGCATAAATGACATCAGGTTTTGGGGAAAATGTAACTCTTTGAATTTTAGGAACCTCATTTTTCCTCAATTGATTGATGTGTCTTTTTATAGTTTTCCCATCATCGAGTTTTATAAAATACTGTAATTTACCAGATCCTTGTTTAACGTTACCAAATTTCCATGATAGCTTATTGTTGGCATAAGAACGTGATTGTACACGATTTCCTACACTTAAAATTCTGTGATTTGGAATACTAGGTGAAATATATGTGTATTTGAATCCTTTGCTTAATGGCTGTAATAAATCTAGTTTAATTCGAATTTGGCATACAAGATACAATTCTGAAGGAGTTTTTCCGGGTTGCAATGGAGTTGCTCGATAACGAAATAAAATTCTCTTACTTTCTCTGGTATTAAGTTCTTTTCATTAGACACTGATTTTAACTTCTGTTTAAATTTTTTTACGCTGCGTTCAGCTAACCAGTTAATTGTAGGATGACCTAGAGCTATCGTCCTATGAATAATTCCATTTTCCTTACAAAATGCAGTAAATTCGGAACATTTAAGTATCGATGCGTTGTTGAATACGAGGACTTGACTAAATCCATGCACACTGAAAATATCCTTTTATAGTTTTATTGTTGAAATAGCTGATGGAGAACTTTGCTGAATTTTAACTTCAGGTCATTTTTATCTTGCATCCATAACTATCAAAAAATTATATCCTAGAAAAAGCCCGGCATAGTCAATATGTAGTGGCAAAGACAGTTGTGGATCCTTCTCTGTCTCTTTAGAAATTGTCTCAAACGTAATGGAAGAAGTTGAAATTCGGTTAACAGTCTTGAGTGAATAATATCATCGTCTTGTAAGATGTTTGAATCTTTTAATTGTGATAATGTTCTTGAGAAGTAATCGACATTCTGATTTCCATCTCTTTTTCTATGTTGAACTTTATAATTATTTTCACCAAGACATGCTGCATGCCTAAGTAATCGGGATTATGTCATTGAAGGTATTTTTCTATTGTAATGAAAAATTCTATAAAATGGGTGGTTATCAGTTATTAGTGTAAATTCTCTTCCATAGATGTAGTTATGAAGTATTTGAACTGGAAAAATTGATGGATAATGCTTCACGATCTAGTTGACTGTAATTTTGTTCAGAAATTGTAAGGGATTTAGATGTAAAGACTACTGGTTTCTTGATGCCATTTAGTATGGGAGATATAATTCCAGCCTGTTGGGCTGGCATCACAAGCAACTACAATGGGTAAATTTAGACTGTATGGCATCAAAACCCTATCGCTAGAAATCTCATTTTTTAATTTAATGAAGGCAGATTCACAATTAGAAAATTAATGGAATTTATTTATTTTTCTTTAGAAGTTGTCTTAAATAAGTCAAAGATGATGCATTTGTGAGAAATTTTGAGTAATATGTTACCATTCCTAAGAAGCGTTTCAATTCTTTGATATTTTTAGGTCGTGGAGCATGAATTATGGCTTCCGTTTTCTTTGGACATTTTGATATTTTGTTTTATTGCATTACATAGCTTTAATATGAAATTTTGTTTTTGGAAAAATGACATTTTAAACTATTTACATGCAAATTGAATTTTCGATGACGTTTCAAGCATTCTATCAGATGGTCACAGCATTCAGAAAAAGTTTCTCCTTGAACTGTAATATCGTCAAAGTATGTAGATACTCCTGGTAGACTCATTAGTATTTGATCTATTATTCTATGAAACTCACTAAGAGCAAATTTAATGCCAAAGGATATACTTGAAAAGTTCCTTGAAATGCAGATATCGTTTGAATTACCTTGATTTCATCATCAACCACTACGTGTAAATATGTTTTGAATAAGTCTAGAGTGCAGAAAAATTTAGAGTTTCGAAGACTGTTCAGTTTTTCATCTATCTTTGGGGTTGGATAATGTGCACCTTGTAGTTTAGAATTTGCAGCTACTTTATATATATATATATATATATATATATATATATATATATATATATATATATATAGTCAACACATAATCGATCATTACCATCAGGCTTGGGTATAACAACAACAACAATTATTGAATCCCATTTACTACAATTTATTTTTGTAATTATTTGATCTTGTTCAAATATTTTAAGTTCTTCGTCAATTTTCTCCAGTAAAGCAAAATGTATTTTTCTAGTTTTTAAAAATACAGTTTTTGAATTTTCTCGGAGTTTTAGTAAGAACGTGAAATCAAGTATTTTCCCCACTTTTGTTCAAACACAGAAGAAAATTGTTTTATAATGTCATCAATAATATTAGAAATACTGACAGTATTTATTTTAATTTATTCTGTTTGATTACATTTATCGATATCAGATAAGTTTATTTTTAAATGTCAAATCCATGTTCTTCCTAACACTTGTGTAAACATATTTGGAACTATATACAAATTTTCTGTATTTGTGAGATTTTTGTATTAGATAAAAACTTTGACAAAATCTAATGGTTCGAAACTTCATGTTTGTAAGCTGTAAAACTTTTGTTAAATTTAGTAAATCGAAAGCTTGTTTAGGCAAAAGTGAAAATCCTGCTCGGGAATCGATTGCAAATTTTTGTATTTTTCCATCTATCTGCTCATTAACCCAGAATTTTTCAGAGTCAGTAGTAAATTTAAAAGTGTCAACAACTTTAGCCCTATTAGAAAAAAATATTGACTGCATCAGCATCTGTAACATATTCATCTTTTTCAACAGATTGAATTTCACTAGCCTTTTTATTTTTATCTTTTTATTTAGCAATGTTGATAAACACGCTTTATGAACGTGTCCCTTTCATTTACAAAGTGTACAGTATAATTTTCTTATGTCAGCACGACTTTTTCGTGAAAGGTGATTTGAGCATCCGCATCGTAGGCATGTGTTATAAATACGAAGTTCATGAAAATTTAGTGTTGAAGAAAATCTATGTTGAGATTTGATCTGTTTCATTTTTGAGAAAAATTTCGCTTTATAACATTTGAGTGATTTATTTTAAAAGTATTTCGAGTTCTTAAAATTTTATTAACTTCGTCTGATTTTCCATTAAAATTGTGTTTCGATAGTTCATGGTTGTTTATTTTCGAAGCTTCTAAAACTAAATCTTGTTCAACAGCTACATTAAACGTTAAATCCAAAACCATTAAAAGTTTCTCTCAAATAAAGTCATCTTTTAGTCCTCTTATAAATTGTGCACTTAAAAATAAATTAGCAACTGATTTTTTATAGTCACGATTAAAATCATAAGTTGCAGTAAATTCTCGAATTGCAGCAACATAATTAGAAGTGGTTTCATTTTCATTTTGAAATCAGTATAGAAATCTGTGTTGTTCGATAATAACATTAGGTTTAGGTCATAAATGCTTTTCAAGAACAAAAATTATTTCATCATCAACGGTACGCTCCTTGTCCACCATCTTGTTTTTGGCGACTATTGGCGAAACACGACTCTGCGAAGCACACGCCAAGTATCTAAGCCTAACACGCAGCGGGACACGGACCGTTCGCCATCGCAACATTGGAAAACGTGACGCCGACGATGTTCCAACGGCGAGCGGTCGATGTATCTTCGTGTTAGACCTAGAAACTCAGCGTGAACTCTCGGGAGTCGTGCTCCGAAAATAGTCACCAAAAACAAGAAAATACAACAAAACAACAATAATTTAAAAAATTTTAGAAAGACAAAAACACTTTCATAAAATCAACAAAATCATAAGCACTTACTTTTTAATTCTCGTGATAAGTATCGCCCGAGAAATGGCATCAAAAATACGCCAAAAAATCGCCAAAATAGCGTACCGTACAATGGGATACAGCCAAAGAATTAAAACATTCGAAATTTAATAAAAATTTTATCGTACCTTTTTCTTGATGATATGGAATATCCTTACTTCGTTGTTGTTTCCAAATAAGATCGGAAAGTCGATCATTACTAGTTGTAATTACCTTTAAAGCCCCTATTACATTAGAGTTGCCGATATTTCATTTTGAGCAACTCCCATTGACTTAACATTACGTGACGTCACAGTTCGATTTTCGGCAACTCGAGCTCATTGTCCAATGAATGTTCGAGATTTCTATTAGGTTTGCTATAAGTAAATAGCTGTTTTACTAGATTTATTAACAGATCGCTTTTCTGGCTAACGTTTTAAAGGTTGCCATATTTTACTCTGTAGGTGTCCAGATTTCATGATGAATTCTTATTTGGGAATTTAATTTGTAGACAAAATTTCCTTACATTACGCCATCTTGCTTTTGTTTCACTCAATTTTAGCGTTTGAAACTTCACGTTTAGAATGATCAAGAGCTAATCTTTGTCGACGTGAAAAGGAAAATATCTGGTTAAAAAATATCTTAAAACTTTTGTATTAATTTCCAAAATAAATAATATTATCAAGGCCTTAAATAAATAATATTATCAAGATTCCTTAAATAAATACCGTATTTTCCTGTATATAATCCGCGGATTATGTGTAAGCTATTTTTGAAATATTAACTAATATTTAATTTGAGTTTTAAGTTCCCAATAAATTTATCTTGTAACTACCCAATAAATTTATCTTGTATCTTGTATAAATCAATCTTATAACTACTTATTTTATCCAATATACTGCTTCTATTCAGTATTTCCCAACAATTATATATCAAATCAAGAAACATATCTTAAACCCATTCAATTACCATATTTTCCTGTATATAATCCGCGGATTATGTGTTTAAAAAGTTCCGAATTTCGTTGTGCGTATTATACGCCGCCGCGGATTATCTGATAAAAAACATTCTCCATCAGAAAAGCTTACAAGAAAGTTTTGAAAGAAATACTCTTTATATTTCATAAAATAAATAACAAGTGGTCCCAGGACACACCTGAGTTATTTAAACTATTATCAGCTTTGAGCAATTACGTTCAAAAACGAATTCGGTTCCTCTTAAAGCTTTTACGCTAGTAAATTCGCTAACGTCATTTTGCAATTTGTCTTGACGTGAGATGTTTCGTTTTGAAATTATTCAAATTCGTATATCGTCATACGGAAGCGAAAATTTTTAACTTACACAGCAAGATTTTAAATTAAAAGCTTTAGCGAAAGCAAATAAAAACAATAACGTCAAATGCGTTAATGTGAAGTGAAAAACAAAGCACGCGCGGTATAAAAAAAAATGTATAAAATACGCAATTTGTAAATAACCCATTTCTTTCATTTAAATATTAACGAAGCAAATATATATTCATTTAAATATATCTAACATCGTTTTAAAAGTTATTAGAAGCTAAATATCGATAAGTTTTACAAGACTCTCTTTTCAAAATTATCGCCTTTGATCGATCTCGTGCTTTCATCTCAAGTTTATCGCACTCTGCGATAAACTGGATCTAGACTGATATTTTTCATAATAAATGCTCTTTTTCTATACTATTTATTAAATTTTTAATCCTACTGTGCATTTTTTTATGTGATTTCTATATTATCAGCAGTACATATTTTAGACTATTCGCCGAAAAAAAAAATTGCCGCGGATTATACGCCGCTGCGGATTATATACAGGAAAATACGGTAATATTATCAAGACCTAAATAAATAATATTCTTTCCTTAAATAAATAATATTATCAAGACCTAAAACAAAACTGGTATTTTGAAATAATATTTATTTATAGTTTTAATAAAATTAAGAGATCACTCAAACAACACAGGTGAAAATTCTTATCACGTGTAAACACATCTTTATAACGATGATATTTTAACTTTAATTCGGACGCTATTTCATCATACGTTCTTTGTTTTAATTAAGTAAATTTATATTGGGAATCTGAATCATCCCATGTATGAGACTTTACTCTTATCATTTCAATAAAATCAATTTCCATTTCTTTTGTGCATTTAACACAGATATTTGCCATTTTCAAGTATATATATTTATCACATGCACTCATTAACAATAATGAAAACATGTTATTTCTTGGCATCTTATTGTTTCCGCTTGGCGAAAGTAAAAGACAATACCAGTTCCGTTGATCATCTATTGGCGATACGAATTGCTCGAGTTGCTGCTGCATGCACAAAAAAATTGCTCATTTTCGGCAATTTATAACGCCAATAACTTTCATTTGGCATAAAATTTGGCGAAAACTTGGCAATGATCAAATTTCAAATGCGCATCTGTTCAAAAAATATCTGAAATATCATTGGACGACGTGTCCGAGTTGCCCAAAATCGAGCTATGACGTCACGTAATGTTAAGTCTACGGGAGTTGCTCAAAATGAAATATCGGCAACTCTAATGTAATAGGGGCTTAATAAAGTTGAAAATTGATCTGCATCCATGATATTTTTGTTTGTCCTCGTCGCCAATTTATTGTAATGTATTTTACAGTAATGTTCATTGAAGCAGCTGGAATGTTAAAATTATTTTTATTTAAAAAGGGACGACACAATTACAGACATTTACATCGACATAATAGAACTGTTCTGTTTGTAAGCATTCTTAAGTTAATTTGCGGTTTAGGTCCTCTTCCTTTCTCAACTCGTGAATTTGAAGCGCTTTTTTGCTCATGCTCATTAATTACTCTTTTGTTTTAGTCTTTTCATTGGATACTAATTAAGTTTCACATTGAAATAGTGGTATAATTTTCACCATGCCATGAGCGTTTTTGAAAACGTGCCAAGACCCAAAGCACATTTTCATCCATTCTTATTATCTTGAATACAGAGTGTTCTGCTTAGCTCTCATTTTTAAGAAAATTACAAATATTTAATGTGCTTTACATGCTACATGAAATAAATTTATCTTTACTTAATGATTAATAAGTATTTATTTTTTAATAGCGTTATCAAGAGAGACAAATCTCCAATAATATATAAAATAACCAATGCCACTAAGATATTGGCCAAAATTTTTTTTCCAACTGCTCACTGAAGAATGACTGTGACAAATTTACTTGTTTTTGATTGTTGTACAAAATTGTATATTCAACATTATTAGTGAAAACGATTATTTGTTTAACTCACAAACTAAGTAAAATAAATTGACGTACATATGATCTCTACTGTAGTGAAAGAAACAATGACTTTATGGTAAAAAAAAAAAAAAAAAAAAAAAAAAAAAAAAACCCATCTAAATCGTCTGTGCTGATTTAAACTAACCATTAAGTGGATGTTATATCTTGTTTTTTTTATTTTGCTTTTTCTTCTGTTGTATAAAAAATCAAATATGAATATTTAATGTGCTTTATATGCTACATAAAATAAATTTATCTTTACTTAATGATTAATAAGTTTTATTTGTTTAAGAGCTGTATCAAGACAAATCTCTAAGAATATACAAAAGATAACCTATCCCACTAAGATATTCAACAAAATTTACATTCCAATTGCTCACTGAAGAGCTAATCACACTGAAAAATTTACTTGTTTTTTGATTGGTGGACAAAATTGTATGTTCAACATTATTGGTGAAAACAATTATTTGTTTAACTCACAGACCAATTATTAGTAATGATCTCAATTGCAATGAAAGAAACAATCACTTTATGGTTAAAAAGAAAACTTTTTGTCAAAAACAAAAGTTAGGAAAAAAAGTGATTTTTCGAAATTTTATTTTGTAAATGGGTGACAAAATATATGTGTATGGTATCAGAACAGGAATTAGCCAATATTTCGTAAAAACGTGAGTGCTAGTAAATTAGAGATTCCTATAGACAAGTGTCTATAAAAATTGAACTTTTTAGATTTATAAAGAATCTTATATCAATATGGAATAGAACCATATTTGGCGTAAAATACAGCTTAAATTCACTTCGTATTGTCTAAAGGAATATTTTACGATTCTTCATGAAGGGAAAGATACCGCTGGAGGATATCGTTCGGCATTGAACACTCTAAAATAAACCATTATAGTACAATTATATTGATAGTGACTGCGTGGATTAAAGTAAGCATTTAGCTTCATTCTTGTCCTCAATAAACCATGATTGGATAAGTCCCATTGTGTAGATAGGTGCATTGTCATCCTGACGAGTTTTATATCATTCAGGAAAACAAATATTGCATCATAGTATGAATCTAATCAGTCAAAAATTCTCTATTCTTTTACGCAGTTATCCTTCTTTTTTAAGATTACAATTTGTCCAGCAGAAATTCACAATATGCCTTTTAATATCATAACTGATTCACGTCCATATTTGAGAGTTGGAAGAATTCAATCATTATCATACTCTAATGATCATGATTGTCTTTTTCAACTCTCAAGTATGGAAGGAATCATATAGAGTGTCTTCCAAACGTGCACTTCTCTTGTTATAGGGAAAAGTGGGGAAAATGATTTATCGGACACTATTACGTTTTTCCACTCATCAATCGACCAGATTTTGTGAGTGACACTTCTGTAGACGACGTTTAGGATTAATATCTGTGACAAGTGGCTTGGGAATTTTGCTCTGTCTTAAATGTTCTAGTCATGAAAATGTCTTCTAAATATTATCATTGAAACTGGAGAATTCAGATGTTAATTGAACTCAGCAATCACTGTTAATGCAATTGTTCACGTTTTAAATCCTTCAATCCGATTCATTACCCTTTGGGTTTTTTTCATTTTCTTTTTCAGTTTATTATTTTACTTTTCCAAGTGTATCTTGCAATCTTAAGTTCAGTTTTTTACCCCCAGAAAACTCTAAAAGTTGATATGTTTCGGTCACTATTGAAACAACTAAACAGGTATTACAATTTTCTTTGCAAATTTCATAGGTCCAACAAATTATGCTATAGAAAAATTCAAGATTTACTTCAGTAAAACTACTACAGACTTCTTGGATGCAAACATTTTTATTTATGTATTGGCATTTCAATATTTTCAAAGCACATTCAAAAAGGTCATTTGTATTCACAAACGTTTCCATTATTTTAATAACCATCTACACACACAACTATCCAATTGAAAAAAATCTAATCATAATTCTATCTGTTTTTTAAAAATGTGCGTGATAACATATATTATATATAAACATTGCGGAAACACAATGCTTATTGATTAAAATAATCTGAAATGTTGTTTTTCAGAAACAAAAATAAACATTCATTAATTTTACACATTATCCTTATAAGAGATTACATATACACATTTTGTTTCACTATTTATTGAGATTAAAATAATTTTAATTTTTAACATTTGATTTTACTATTGTAAATTAAAGATTTTTTAAAAAGAAATAAACATATTTTTTAGTTCTTATTTTCATTTTAATCCACGTTAAAATAAAAACTATATACACTGTTATTTGATTTGCTTCTATTGAGTCAGTATTCATTCCTTTTACTTTTTTATTTGCTTGTGAGGTTATGATTCGATTCGCCTCTAGCATATATACTGCTCATTTAACTGGATATCAGCAAAATCGGAGTGAATATTAACTGCAACCGACTCCTAAAATCATATTTGTTTACTAACAAACTACTTTTGAAATGCTTGAAATAAAAAGTTAAATATTTTGAATATGGAATCTATTCTTTTACTCAAAGGATATGGAAGTGATAGTGATCAATCTATTGATGATGCAGAAGATAAAGAATCTGATGTGGATTTATCTAAAAGTATTGTTTCATTGAAAGACAAATTTCAAATCAATGCTGCACCTGTAGTAGAAATCAAGGTACTTTATTTAATCTAAAATAGAATATTCAATTTTTTGAGAAAAAATTAAAATTTGTCACTATTAACAATTAAAATGAATTAATATTTAAATTTATTGGAAGTATTGGGCAAATTGCATTGTAAATAGGAAGCTTATATGTATTTAATCATTAATCGGTGAAAATGCGCTTTAGGTCCCCTACTCTGCCAACTTGGCGAAAGTGTGCTGTTTGTCCCGTACTTGGCGGGTTTTCAAAAATGCTGTTGCCATGGCGATAATGGAATACGATTTTTATCGGTTTTAAGCAAATTAGCAACCAATGAAAATGACCGATTTTTCAAACTGAAAATAATTAACGACCAATGAAAATGCTAAAAGAAAAAAAACCAATTAATGAGCATGCGCAAAAAAGCGCAAATTATTTCCTCCGAAGGTTGCCATAAAGAGCTCATTAGGTATAAAAACGTCCGGTTTACCACGCTTGGTGCATTTTTCGCAAAGTTGGCAGAGTAGGGGACCTAAAGCGCAGATTAACGCATTAATCTCCTATTTAATTAAGAACGTTATATATATATATATATATATATATATATAATTTAAAGATTTTTAAAGTCAGCTTATGTACATATTATTTTTCTAAAGCTTAAGATATTGGCACTGACGTCGAATAATAATATTTATGACGCATTTTTGACTTTGATGAATTTTTCAAGATTTTTAGTGTTTTTTCTAGTTACTTGGATTTTTTACTTTGTCAGGCAAAAAACAATGGCGTTTGTTGAAAATAGGTGATTTTTTTTATTGAAAAATGTGTAAGAAAAACAACAGTATGTACTTACAGTTATAAAATTATATAAATTTTACACAAATTTATATTCATAATATAAGAGTTTATAGGTGATCATATGCTATAGCTACTACCTTTGTTATATTTGCTGATTTTCCGTTAAATTTTCCGTTAATCTGCGCTTTAGGTCCCCTACTCTGCCAACTTGGCGAAAAATGCACCAAGCGTGGTAAACCGGACGTTTTTATACTTAATGAGCTCTTTATGGCAACCTCCGGAGGAAATAATTTGCGCTTTTTCGTACATGCTCATTAATGGGTTTTTTTCTTTTAGCATTTTCATTGGTCGTTAATTAGTTTCAGTTTGAAAAATCGGTCATTTTCATTGGTTGCTAATTTGTTTAAAGCCGTTAAAATTTGTATTCCGTTATCGTCATGGCAACAGCGTTTTTGAAAACCCGCCAAGTACGGGACAAACAGCACACTTTCGCCAAGTTGGCAGAGTAGGGGACCTAAAGCACATTTTCACCCATATGTTACTGCCTAGGTTTTTTTAGGTAGTTGTCATATTATTTTTTCTGGTCCCTAGTTTTGGCAACATAACTAGGTAACGTTATTAAATTCTGAATTTTTATCATTGTAGAAAAAAATATATAATATTTTTATCACCATATTCAACATCACCCATTCAGCATCAAATTGGTGAGAAACCAAGTTATACCCTAAGTATAAGCCTCCTGAGTATACTAATAAAACTTATAATTTTTTTGAGTTTTTAAAGCAAGGTTGTACACATTTTAAAAATTAAAAATATTTTTTATTAACATTGAAATGAAAGAAATGGATTATTTTGGAATTGAGCTTGGATTTAGTTCTTCTTTCACGTTGTGCTTGTTTTGTATTCACCCATTTATATCAACATATTTTCCTGTTTTAGACAAGTGCTGGGGAGAAGTAGGGTTTTATGAGTGGTTTTTATGGTGTATTGGTTAAATCATGAAATATACAAAGGGAAAGAAAATTTCATGTATGTCTGGACTCCTATTATATATATATATATATATATACACACACAAGTTGTTTAGTATGTAAAAAAAATTACAGATATTGTATAATCCTTTTGTTGTATTCCAAATTTTTTGGTTGTTAAAAAGTGTTGCTAAGCTGTCATAATTGTTACAAACTATGGTTTCCAGAAAATAATGTTGTTGAATATCTTTAGATTGATTATTCTGATGAAATAAAAAATTTTGGTTTCCTGAAAAAAGTGTAATATCTGCCAAAAAATCACCAAATTAAAAAATGTGACAGAGGAATTATATAGCATCTATGCCTTAGAAAGTTTAATTGCAAATGAAAAAGGCAAAATCTTATGTTTTAATGACTTTGGCATGATTTCTAATTTTCCCACTAGTCTTCTTGCCAACCTAAATTACATGTTTTTATGCAATCTTTAATTTTGAATAATGTGATTTTATGTTTTTCTTTGAATGTCTCCGACTTTGAAATTATGATTTCAAATATTTTCTTTTATTTATTTGCCACAGAAAGGCTTTATTGCTAAATGTACGAAAGTTAATTTCACACATTTTATAAAAAAATATACGTCAAAACAAGTATATGTTAATATTATAAAAATCAATACTGATAGTCATGCTTTATCATGTATATATCTATCAATAATATATACATTATTGTGCTTTTTTAAGTATTTCCATTTAATTTCTGAACTTAGGTTCATACTTTAAAAATATACTTTATGTAACTTCATCAAGCAGGGCTTAACAGTCAAGCATTAATTCTAAAACATTTTTATGAGTGACATCCATTTTAAGAAAACTTGTTTCTAATTAATTATTAATGATCTCCATCTTAAGAAAATGTCCTATGTAAAGATGTCAAGAACTGGCAATTAAATTAAATAACTAACTTGAATAACATCAGTTTCTATAGTAACTAGGTGTAGGGACATATGCTTTGAGAAAAGTATTCTATGCAGTGCAAAATAAAAGTAAAAAATTAATTACTCTATTAATAACTAAAGCAATATGAGTTTCTAAAATATTCATTTTTTTAAACTATTTAAGCATGTGTAGGTTTGCTATGGATTTATAGAAACTAATTTTGTACTTCAAATATTACTTTGTTATGAAGTATCAAGCACATCTATTATAATAACATAGTAATATTTGAATTTTTATAATTCAAGAGGAAACTTAGGTTTACATCAAATATTTCTACACTATATTTAATGGTAAGTTAAATAACTTAGTTGATTTAAATTTTCTATTTTATATAATATAGAAAGTACTCACCTAATTGCTATTCATTGAAATATCCTCAACACAAGTTGTATATTAAACTATCTTTACTATTACATTTCATTAAAAATTTTTAAAATCAATATTATCAAATCAAACAAATATTTCATTTGTAAATTAAGTATACTATTATTTCAATGAGAACTTTTTATAACTTAATAATAAAGTAAATATCCATTCTAGGGTTATAAAATTCTATTCAAATTGCATGCACATCATAACTTATCACAGAATTGTAGATAATTATAATGTGCAGATTAAAACACTAATTGCACAAGAGTCCATTTTTGCACAATAATCTATCAATGAGACAAATTTAGGCATCCATACTAGGTGGTAGAATTTAATTGCAAAAAATTACTAAACTAACCATGAATTTTACATTTGGTATTTTACTTATATATTTTTATTTAAAAAATATTTATTTAAGTATATTTCATGTAGGATTCTTTCAACACAAACAAATGCATAGATCCCACCAATCGTGTACTTTCTTATAATCCAAAATATGAAGAATTGTATGCTCCTATAGTAAGTATATTTAATTATTTTGTTTTTCAGAATGAACTGTAGCTGCTTATATCATTATTTTATACCATGCGTATAGATTTTTAAAAATATTATAAATAATATAAAATATTTCAAAAAGCTAATATAAATATTAGAATTATTGATATTAACATGAAATTCTATAAAAGCATATTGATATTTAATCACTAAATTGGTTTTTGTAATTTTCTATTATTTACATTTAGATTTGCTATTAAAACTATTTAATGTCCAATTAATTTATACATTGACATTCTTTTCTAACTAATGTAGTTTGTAAAATAACTATTGTAATAAATTGCATTGCTAAATTTTTTTGTTAAGTTCTTGTATTTTTTAATATTTGATTAAATGTAATTTAATTGAGTTGCACTGAAAGCACAAATATTTTTATGATGAAGGATTCAATAAAGATATTTGGAATCCACAATGCAATGACTGAAAATTTTTTTATATTTTTAAGTAATTACTACTTTTATTTGGTTTGTCTTTCTTTTATTTTTCTAATCATTCTGTATCAAAGTGAGCATTGTGGCTTAAATGATAACGTTTAGCAGTTGTCTCATATCAAACTGAAAAGTAGTTGTGAAGAAGGTATCAAAATTTAGTCAGCAACCCTGATGGGTGTACATTGTTTTTTTCTAACTGATGGCAACTATGTATGATTGGTGATATTTATAATTGCTATAGAAATATTGTTACCTCTAGAGAGCATGACCCCAGGTGGCAGATCGAAGAATGCCTCCATTGTTATTACCTTTGGGTGGTAGAAGGGAAATAAAATACCTTCCATGGACCAACAGGTAGAATCCAACCTCTCGAGGAAATGGCACCTATCTTCCAATGCCCATAGTTCTATATAATCTTCACTAACTTGGACATGACAACAACAACAAATATTGTTAAAGAATATTTTTAAACAGTGAACTTATTAATTGATTGTATTACATTTTTTGAAAAAAAAATCAATAAATAAGCAGAAATATTTTACTGTTATATTTTAATTGGTGAAAATGTGCTTTGGGTACCCACCTTGGCATGTTTTCAAAAACGCCATTGCTATGGAGACAAAAATGAAATATGTGTTTTCAATAATTTTCACTTTTGTTACGGCAATGAAAACAAAAACAAGGTTTTTTTTTTATAAATTGTATAACAAGAAATACCCTGAAATATTAATAAAAGTGTTTTTATTAATTCTTCAAATTCTTTCCTCCAGAGGTTCCCATAAAGAGCGCATTAAAGATGAAAAACGTCTGGGTTACCACACTTGTTAGAATATTATTTCTGTTATCAAATACCCATAAATTGCCACAAAAGGAAATATGTAAACCAAAAGGATGTGAAAGTGCAATGTGAGAAGTTGCAAGCAAGTAAAATAAATTCAAGTTATTTCATACCATTATTTAGTTGTAGAATCGTACCTTGCAGAATTAATGTGACAGAAATTTTATGATAAAAATAAACTTCGGATGCTATATATTAAAAGCACTTGTGAAAATAGGAAAGATACAGACTGTATACTAGCAATTCTAAATTAGTGATAATATTAATGTTTTGTTTTGATACTGAAAATTAGAAATCAAGTAGTATTAAAAAATCATAAAATTTTAAAATTTTTCAGCAAAAAAAAAAAAAAAAAAAAAAAAAAAACAAATGTAAACATAGATTTCAAATCATAATTTATATTTGATTAAAGATAGAACATTACTTTTATAGTGTTAAAATACTTTATTAATGCATTGCATTTTATTTTTTTAGCATTATAATTTATTAATTGGAAAATATTAGAAATGCCATACAAATCTAAAAAGATATTCAAATCATAATTTCTTGATTTATCAGAATAACACTAGATAAAGATTATAAGTTTTCATTAAAAATTTTAAAACTAAACTCAATGTGGTTAAGCCCTATATCTGTTTTCTTGACTGATGGCTTTGTGGTGCGAAGCATCGGTTGTAGTTAAGTGATCAGTCTAACTCAAAACTCCCAACAGTAAGTTCCCAAGCATGCTTGGTATTCAGTTTTATCAACTTGCTGAAGGAATGAAAGGCTGAGTTGACCTTTCCCATCCCGCACATCAAACCTCAGAGAGTGCCTTGGAAACAAGATGCTACCACACTGCCATTAGGCTTCATTAAAAATTTTAAACAAAAGTAAAAAAACATAACCTCAACTTGAAATATCTGAACAGGTCACGAATTCTGTTGTACAAGTTAAACGATCAATATGGGTCACTTTTAATAAAACTCTAAAATGCAGAACTAAAACAAATTTACTAAACAGCTTCATTATGACACATAAAGTAATCAAAAGTAGTAAAACTTGTAAATAGAGTAGTAAAAGAAGTACATATAAAATAGTAAAAAAAATTACCACATTTCAGAGTGTTCCAAAAGATTTATGTGGTAACTTTTATTTATATTCTAACTTATTTCAGGCTGGACCAGATAATCCTTTTAAAACTCAGCAACAAAAGGCTGATAAAAATACTTTAGCTGGTTTTGTGGAAGAAGCTCACATCAATGACTTTCATTTTGAATCGCAACGCAGAACATTTACTAGTTTTGGTATGCATTCTTATTTATGTATTTAGTTTGGTTATTATTTTAAAACTGGTGATTTAATGAGTTTTATAAACATACAAAAAAGGTGGAAAGTGTACAAAGATTCATGACATATAACTCTTCAAATTATTCTATAGTTTTTCGTCAATACTTCATTTATTATTATAATTTTTTGTTTCCTTTTAATTATTTCCTGAATAATTACAAAATAATTGCAGATAATCATAAGGTATTTTGTTATTAGCAGTTTAAAGCTTATAAAGCTGTGTAGGTTTATATATTAAGAGAGGCTGCAGATTATAAATAATTCAAAAGTTTTGTTGTTTGCTATTTAGTTAATTGGATTGAGCAAAAATGTTTTAGTTTTTCTCTTTATATTTATTTGCTTCAATTAGTTGTATAATAGAATACTGATAAATGTAGAAAATAATATATATGATAAAAATACAACTTGAAAGAAGTATAAATATATATAAATGATAATAATTCTGTTGAAAATTCAGTATAATTTGTTTGTAAAATGATAATATTGATTTTTATAAAAAAAAATTGACTTTTATTTGACCTATAACACATTTTAAGAAAAATTATTGGATATCATTGAGTAGGTGTTAACAATTATACATATGTGATAAACAAATCATAACATAAATTGTTTGCAATATTCAGTTTTTTAAAACTAATCAGTGGCTTATATTTTTATAGAAATATCTTACGCACTACTTTTTGGCAGAAGTCAACAACCAAGCAATAGTTTTCACTATCAAAAACATGATAATAATTATATATATATAATTTTAATTTAATCATCACAGAATGTATTCTACAAAATTTATGTACAATATTTAACTTAACTAATATGGTATTTTAGTATTCATTTGAATCAAGTCATGTATAAAAAGTAAATATATTTAAATTGCTATGTTATTACTTGTTCCAGTGATTAATTTCCTCATTCTCCAAACTTAAAAATTGTAAATTAAGTCTCTCATTTTCCATATCACTCACTTATTGTATGCATACATTAAATATTTAACTTTTTCAATTTAATTTCAAACTTAAAATTAATAATTGGAACCTTCAAATAAAAAGTGCTCAAACTTTTAATTCCAAATTAAACTAAATATAAAAATTTAAGTTTTAAATTTATGATTTGTAACTAACTAGTTTAGTTTTTTTGAATTCAATTTTAAAAGAATTTGCTGACTTGACTAATACCTTCACTAGGATGTAGAACTAATAATTATATTAATTTGTGTTGTGTCACAGCTTATTAATTACTATTGTAAATCAGGATGTAATTATTATTTTAACTGAATTATAATTTAAAATAAATTTCTAGAATAATATATGTATTGTATAAAATAAGAGCTTGCTATTTAATTATTAATTCTTTATTAATATGGACAATATCAGTGATCAACTGAAATAAATTCAATTACCATTTATTAATTTGTATTATTGTGAATAATTATGATCAACAATTTCAAATGAGCAGATTGAACTTAATTTATGTATTCATTTTTTGAAAGTAGAAAGTGATGAACCCCAGAAAAAAGTTTTAATTTAATAAAATAATGTAAATATATTAAATGAAAATATTTGTTCATTTCAATTTTTTCTAATTATTCTTCTAATTTAATAATTTTCTTATACTATTTTGACAAATTTTATTAAAAAATTCATAGCACTACTTTTTTTTTAAAATTTAATTTTTAAAAATAGTTGTGCTATAAATTTTTATATTATAGAAATTTTAATTAAATATAACAATTATAATTATAATTTCCTATTTTTTTGGTATTTTAAGTATAACTAATACCACATCATTAAATTTGATTTGAAATACCTTTTGAATTGTAACATCAATATTATGCATTGACTTTTGATATTAATTTAAAAGACAAAATATATTTTAATTTGTATTAAGTTAAATTGTCTTCACTTTTATATATATATAATTTTGTTTTCATAATTTAGTTAATCAGTGAAATTTTTTTTCCAAAAAAAATTTTGAATGCAGATTTTTTTTTTTTCTTTTTTTCTTTTTTTTTCTTTTTTTTGTAATTTAATTTAAAAACATGAAATGGACTGAAAATAAATTTTGTCTTTTGATTTATTGATTTTTGCTTACAACATATCACAATTTAAATGCTGATTTATAATTTCAGGTTATGCTATTGATCCTAGCTTAAATAATGCTGCTGTTGAGAAAGATAAACTTATTACTGCTGAGAATAAGGAAATAGCTGATACTTCTACTGAAGACAGTAAATTTTTATTTTGTTTTATATATCTGCAAAGATGCTTGTTTATTAAAATGCATTATCTGTGAAGTATTTAATAAGTTTTTTTTCCCTTAAATATGAATTCAATCCAATTTATTGTGTTAAAATGTTAATTTTAATAAAGTTTTGTAAT
Source organism: Latrodectus geometricus (assembly GCA_026290005.1). NCBI lineage: Eukaryota > Metazoa > Arthropoda > Arachnida > Araneae > Theridiidae > Latrodectus > Latrodectus geometricus. The sequence goes on along the minus strand of JAPDSC010099615.1, from coordinate 28,549 downwards.
AACTGTAAACTGTTATGCATAATTTAACTTCAAATTTTATTAATTTTTAAAATTAAAGTGAAATATTATATATAAAATAAAATTATAAACTAGCACAAAATGTAAATTGTTATTTCATGTAGGAAAACATTGTAATTAACCTATACTCATAAAGTTGATATTTCCAAAAAAATAACCCAGCAGCTAAAAATAGTATTAGCCCATTTAATCTTTGCTTCATTCAGCCTTGCAAGATGACCTGTCATAAAAAGTCAGTTGTATTCATTTGTTGCAAGCAAAAAATTTTAAAATCACTTACATTTTCCGAAATAAATGTGCCTGAAACAGGTAAAAAATGGAACATTTACTCCTTGTGATCAACAAATATGCATCTAATAGCTATCCTCCAAGCACCCATTTAATTAGATGCGCATAGTAAAGATCAACACTTATCTTTCATTTTTTAACATTGATAAAATTGAGCATTGAACCTTCCTCTCGAACGAGTGTGTGTTACACTATCCATTTCCTTAATCATTCTTAATATTGACATTCATTGTAAAGTCTTAATTCATTGTAGGGTCAGAACCCTTTCAGACTCAATTATTAAAATATAGTGGAATATCATTTTGCTTTTGATGAAATAACGCAGAGTTTCTCACATTCATACAATTTATTGAACAGAGCAACAAACTTAAGTTTAACTACAATTCAGACTTAAACAGAGTTGAGTTATTTAAATATTCAGCATCATCAAGTTATGATCACGTAACATCCTCCCTACCTTTTTTGAGTATTTCCTTACTTAAAAAACAAAGTGACATTCAGTAAGTTTAGTTTCTTTGCTGGTTTCATTTTTCGTCCAAAGCTCATTGTCTTGATGATGTCTTTAGTAGAAGCACCAGGAGTTGTCTTGTCAGCAAGAACAAAAACTGGATTAACTGGATCATCATAAATGACAACTGCAGCTTCTGGTGCATCAGATGAGGTAGCTGCTGTTATTAATCAGAAGAGATAGCAGGTGGCACAGGAATTTCTGCAGATTGTATTACTAATGGGAATATTCTCTGCAGGGGACAAAGTATCATTGACATTTAAATCTCAAAGTATGAATTTTTCCATCCCTACCTGGAATCAATTCTATTACTCCTGCTAAAGGCCAATATAAAGTTTTATTGGAAATTTCACTCATTTTCAAAATTTGACAATATTACTCAAGTCTAAATCAATGATGTTAAAAGATGACTAGTTATTCATCAAAAACATTGCAGGTGTAATCACCATTAAGTCTTCGGAGTCAATGGATGAAAGTTAATAATAGACTCACAGTCATATAAAATGGTGAACAATTCTTCATACAACAAAATTGCATATCCTATTGTGTGCTTTAGGAGATCTTTAATTACTCTGATAAGTCTCTCTCATCATCCTCCCCACCATGCCCCTGTGGATGTGATGAACTTCCGTTTTATACATTAAATTTCAGTATCATGTTCAAACTTTTCCCTATCCAGATTTTTGAATTCAGTGACTATACCCCTAAAGTAATCCACCGTATACCTTCGGGTGGGTTGGTGTATGTTTAATATGGATACCCCTAAAGTAAATACTATTGTTTGTATACACTGTCTTAGGTCTTCTTTTACATGCATTGAAGCATCTAAATGAGAGCTCTCTGTTAATGACAAAGTTATGAGCTCCAAATGTACTGCTTGGAAGATTCCACAGGTATGTAAAATCATCCAAGCCTTTTCACTATTCAGTATCATCTAGTTATGATGGCACAACATTCATGATATTCTTAATATTGAACAATTTTTTAAAAATTGTCATAATAAGTTATCTTAAAGAGGAAAAGAATAATCTTTACTAATAAGAAAAAAAATTACTGATTATGTAAAAGCTAAATTGAATGACTGTAACAACAATGAAGGAAAACAAACTCACTCATAAATACAAACTATAAATACTCATAAATACAAAATAGTATTACATATTTATGTAAGAATTGAACTTCGACACATCTTATACTATAAATAACAACTTATGAAATAGAAGATAAATCTTTCTTTAATAGGAAATTTACTGTCATAAAGTAATATCAGAGTATTTAATTTTATAAGTTACATATTTCCATTGATAAATACCCTAGACTCTTGATTTTCTTTAAACTATTACAAAATTTAAGATTCTAAATGGAAATTTGCTTATCTACATGTTAAAGATAAGAAATGGTATATCCAATAATTTTATTATTTTGGATGAACTTTATGATTAGAATTATCATTATACATAATTCAATAAATATTTTTGATGAATATTTGTAATATGAATAGATATTTAAATCAATTATTTAAAGTAATTAATTTTGTTAATTTATCTTTAATTTCTTGCTTAATATGCAATTTTTTGTTATTAATTTAAACAGTGCTAAATAATAAATACTGACATTAATTGCTTTTTCCTTTGTAGCAGTGACAGTATTTGATAAAACAAAAGAAAGGGAGGGTGACAAAAGGAAACGAAAAAAGAATGATGATGCTTCAGATATTGAGGGTTTTCTTGGACCGTGGGGTGGATATATTGATGAGAAAAGGATCCTAAAACCATCTGAGGTAAATTTTCAATGAATTTACTGTAAAATGTACTTCAAACTTATAAAGTTTTCTTGTTCAAAGTTCATTAAAATAAAAATCTTAATTTTTTTAAAAAAAATTAGTGTGAAATCATTATTTATAGTGTTTATAATTAAAATAATATCTGTAAAACAATATTGTTAAAAGGACATAAAAAAGAATCCATAATATTTATAAAAGCATGAGATTTCTACTATAAGACACTTTAAAATTCCAATCTTTTAACATATGACTATAATGTAGATATTAGATGTAATTAGCACATTTTGCAATTATATCAGTTTTTCCTTACTCTAAAATATTATAATTTTTATAATAATCAAACACATATACTTTTATTGTTACAAAGAATTATAAGTCATTAAAGTATGATAAATCTTGTATATAAATTTTTTATTAGAATTGTTAATATATTTTAATACTAATGTTTATTTATTATTTATTTCTAGTCTTTATCATCTTTATCAACAGTAATGCTTTGAATAAAAGTAATCAAAATTAAGATATTTAAATTTAATTTATTTTATAAAAATATTTAAAATTTTGTCATTGTATAAAAATATTTGAATTTATAAAACAGTTTAATGAATGAAATTGGTATGTGTGTATAAGAATTAATTTTAAAGTGAACTGAGATTTTATGCTTATGTTTATTTTAAAGATATATTTCATTTAAATATAAATATTTTTGGTCAGTCATTATATTAGTTAGTTGTAATGATTTTTTTACTTGTAGGAAGAACAAGAAGAATTAGATGAAATATTAGCTAAACGTCAGAAACGAGGGAAAGTTACAGAAGATAAAACAATGGAGGAAAAATCTATTTTACATAGTAAGAAACTATACAAATACTGAATTAAATGTGTTCTTTTGTAAATATTTTATGCATTGTGAATAATATAAGAAGACTCAATGATTTAGGAACACTTTAAGGAACATATAAAATTTTGGGGAATTTGTTATCTAGTAAATAACTACTTTTAAAATAAATATAATTTTTGTTCTAGCAAATATACAGTTTTAAATTAATCCAAACATTTTTTTACTCTAAAGTTATATTTTTTAACTGAATTTTTCTGTAAGTCATTAGTTGTTTTCTGTTTCTATTCAGATTTATGTATGTTGGTATATTAATGTTTGTATGAAGAAATACTTTTCAGAAATGAACTTGATTGCCATCATAAATAGTCACAGTTATGAAATAAAAATTATTAAACAGATTTGACATTCTGAAACTTATTTCACTTTGAAAGTGATTATATTTATGTTAAATAATCTTTGATTTATTATTACTTAAAAGTTGTTTATAAAAATGCTAAACCTAACCTAAATTAAGGAAATAAGAAATCTAAATGTAGTAATTGAGAACATATACTTACCTAGGAAAATAAAAGAAAAGTAAATATGATAGTAATTTTATTTCTTAATGTCTAAAGTTTGTTATTGTGTTTATTAAAGAAAAATAAAGTATTAGATTTAATTGAATTTCAAAATTTATGACTGTGTTGTTTCAAGTTGTTATATTTAAAAAATTCTTTTATTGTTCACTTATATAGACTATATTTCTCTGTCTTCTTTCTAAATATGTTAATAATTTGAAAATTCATGGAAAATTAATACGACAAGAAAACGATTGTTTTTCTCTGTAATTTAGAGTTTGCATGTTTGCTGATTTTGCATATTTTTGATTCTATAATTTGCTTGCTTAACAATGCTAATTTTATTGATTTATATTGTAATTATTTTGTAGAATATCTAAAAAAATCATAGAAGTTAGCAATTGTGATATTGCACAATTATACAGATTTTACCTAATTCAATTGTGTAAACAATTGAAATGAAACATTTTATCTGTGTAATCAGCTTGTATGAAACATTAATATACAAAAAATACTTTAACATTTGCTGAAATTCTAAAGATAAGAAATCAGCAGCATAATTTTTATTGTTTTTTATTAGCATAATTAATATAATATATAGTTTAATAATTTAGAAAAATGTTTAAAATAAATATAATGTATTTTTAATGTAGGCTTTTAATATTTGTTCCAATATTACTATTTATTTTTCTCAAATTATTTATTTGAATTATAGAAAAATAATATGAGAATACTTTTTCATATTTCCTATTTTTTAAAAGAGTTTCATTACTATTATTAAAAAGTTTTGTATTTTCAGTCAAAGATGCGTATGATTACCAAGGAAGATCCTTTCTACATATACCACAAGATGTTGGAGTCAATCTCAAATCAGATGATCCCCCTGAAAAGTGTTTCATTCCCAAGAAGCTTCTTCATACTTGGACAGGTCACTCAAAAAGTGTTTCTGCTATCAAATGGTTCCCCAAATCAGCTCATTTATTACTATCATGTAGTATGGATTGCAGAGTAAAAGTATGAATAATTTTTTTGTAAAAGTTATTTATAAAAATCTGTTCATTATTAAAATGTTACTATTTTTAATCAGAAACATTAAATATGATGTTCATTTTGCATATATTTTTTCAAAGATATATATCTTAGGCCTTTTGTATCTAATTAATTTTTTTCTGTTTTTCATATGTTATCAGAAATATTTTCAATAAAAATTAAAAGGAACTTATTTAAATTATGATTTATCTGCATTAATCAATGCAAATTTACTAACATTTTTCTTAAATTGATTTTATTATTGCGTATTTAATTCTGTTATGCAAAAGTGACTGTTTCTATATTTTTTGTGTCATATTGTTTCAAAAGTCTGCTTTGCTTTTTCTATGCTTTGCAGCTATGGAAATCCTTGAAAGGAAAACAAAGAAGCTCAACTAATGGGTTATAAATAGAATATTGTGATTTTAATCAATTATAAAAGGGGCTATTGAATAATAATAACTTTCCCATAGTTATGTATGTTAAAAAGGAAAGAATGTTATTTTGTTAGTCCTCCCAGTAGTATGTTAGGTTGCTAAGAAAAAAGGTTCTTAGAGTATTTTAATTTATTATGTGGGTTTTTGAAGAGATAGAATTTATAAAGTGCTTAATAATCTCAATATAATTGGGTAAAAGATTGAAAAGATGCCAGTTTCTCCATTTCACTAAAGTTACTGTTTTTATTAAAGAAAAATATATTTTCAAATTAAAAAAATATAATGCTTTTATACACAACAGCTCAAAAAATGATGAGTTTTCAAAATTTATTTATCAAACGAGAAGAAATAATAATAAGAACCCAATAACAATTTTACTATGCATTTATAACCAAAACTCTACTGACCTACAATAAACATAACTCCCTAGATTGTGTTAAATTTGATATAAACTTAATCATCATCTATGGATTATGTTATTTAAAAGCAATTGGATAACAGTAGTTTTTTAAAAAATGTATGCCTGTTGAATTTTAAAAGAGCTTATAAACATTTTAATGTACTATTTTAAAGCACATGAATAATCATCTAAAAGGTTATTAATATATCTAAATAAGTGTCTAAAAGATTATTAATCGATAATATTTTTATAATTATTGTTTCATAAGAAAAGAAATTTGTTTTAAATTATTTTAAAATAATTACATCTCTATCTTTACAAATCCCTATAAAATTGAATCTATAAAAATTTATATATTTATATAGATATAAATGTATCTTTTTGAATGATGAACTTATTTTATGTATAACCTCAAAAAAATCTAAAACTTTGTATTAAATGAAATAGAAATTAATCCAATTTATGTTTTGTTCCTTAATTCTTGTTTGCTAAATTTATATTTCATATTTAAATAGTGGATACTGAAATATTTTTTTTATGAAATTCTTAAATTTTTCTTTAAAATATACAAAAATTACTAAGTTTATTATTGCTTATTAAAATTTTGAAAAGTAGTAAAGCACAAATTTTAAAAGCTGATTATTTTTCAATTGATTATAAGGCTTGGCTGTTGTTGGTAACACATATATAAATGTTTCTTTTTGTCAGTTTTATTTTTAATTTTTTTAAATGTATGTATTGTGCTTAAAGTTTAAACTTTATATTCCTAAATGTTTTTTAAAAAAATGCAAATTTAATTAATGTATATATTTTAGCTTTGGGAAGTATACAATGAAAGGCGATGCATTCGATCTTATCTTGGTCATAAGCAAGCTGTGAGAGATATATGCTTTAATAATGATGGTACAAAATTTTTATCTGCTGGTTATGACAGATATGTTAAACTATGGGATACTGAAACTGGTGAATATACATTTCAATAGATATTAGGTTGGAGAAAAAGAAATCCATTATTTTCAAGTGAATTTTTGTAACTTCTTTCGGATTTGCTTTGTAAAACAGGTTCAAAACAGTTTTCATGTAGATTTTTAGGTCTTAAGTGAAGCTACGACTGCTGACATGTGGTTAACTTTGATAATTTTTGATATTTTATAGCTATTGTCGACGATACTGTACCCATACCAGGCGCATCTTTAACATCAAAAATACCCGAACGGAATCGACGAAACCAAAGTTGTACGTAACAGGTTGTTACAGTCTTATATAGGATGATAAACGCCTTTCACAATTTTATCACCTGGCTAGCATTTTCGCTATAATAAAAGAAAAACAAAATTGTATAGAATTTTCTGTTTGTTGTCTTCCATTTTTAAAACCTTGTACTCATAACTGAATTCATCAAACAAAAAACCGCAAGAGAATATTTTAGTGTCAAGTGTCACCTTTCCGATGAGCATAAATCTGAAATTGTTTGATAGATACCTCACAAAATATCGATCACTACAGACGTCTACCAAAAAAATAATGGATTACTTTTTCCCCAAACTAATATTTTAAAACTATATTTGCAAATTACAGTTAAACAATAATATTATTTATTTAGTATTCTTAACTTATGTATATATATATATACTGATTCCATATGCTTTATAAACTGAAACACAGATATTTCTAGTATAATTAAAAATGTTTAAATTGAATGTGTGTTAAGCATATTAGAATTTTATAAGCAGTTTTTTGCAAAATATCTTTTCTAATTAAATTTCTCAATATTATAATAAAACTTATGATCTAATAAGCTAGCCATTGAAATGAAAAATAAAATAAATGTCTTATTTGCTAATTAATTATCTCCATAAAATAATAAGTCAAGAGAAATGACATAATATATCTTGTTTTTCAAAATTTATGCTGCATATATTATTTATATATGGCTTTTGTGGTGTTAAAGCTCATAAGAGAAATTTGTTCTGAATGTCTACAGTTTTATATTGTATACATCTATTTATTAAAATGATAAGAAAGTGGATTTGATTGAATCTTCAAGTGAAGCATTCAAATACATTTTTATGTTTTGATTTTAAAATCTTTGGTATTTATTTTTATTCAGGTATTATTTTTTGTGTACATTTTAAAAACTTAGTATTAAATGATTGGTTTTGTATACAAGATGTAAGATTAATTTAGAAGAATCATGAGAGAGTCCTATACTATATTATACAGAATTTTTCTAAAACATATTCCTTCTATTTTTTTATGTAGTAATTTAGATTTCAAGCTGCAGTAAAATAATCATTGTCTTCCATAAAATAGAATAAATAAGTTAATTTGGTGAAATGTGTAGTCTTTTCTTTTTTACATTATTGTACTGATTGCTCTACATTCCATTTTTTTTTCAAACTTTTCATTTTAAAGTTGAGGCTTTGCTAGATTTCTAACTGTGGGGTTGACTGTGATTCTGAATTCTAAACTTGTGTAAAAAAATTAATGTCATACAATTATTATTTCCAATGGATATATTCTTTTACAGTTTGTTTGTTTTACTAGTTTTTTTTTTGCTTATAACAAATACATTTAAGATATAAAATTACTTCTGAATAATTTAACACAATGAAAAATGACATCTTTGTGTTAAATTTCTAAAAATTTGATCATCAAAATATTTTCTTGAATTCTTTTGCTGCCTATAATTTTAATCAATTCATAAAATCGAATAAAAAATTTAATATTTTTTTGGCACACTTTTTAATACTTTAGGTTGGTTGAGTTTTGTGGCGCAAGGTCCAAAAAGGACAGGCTGTGCCAATTTTAATACTTTAAGTATATAGCTGAAGTATATATACTGCTGTTTTTAAGAATATTAGCCAAGCATTTAAATCTTGATTTTTTTCCCCCTCAAATTATAAATCACTGTTTATATAGTAAGTTAACATATAAGTTGTGTTTTTCTTAAAGACTTGCACAATAGACAATATTCTGTATCTGGAGGGATAAACTTTAATTAATTAGTCTAGGTTAGCATTAAGATAGAATGCTATAATAAAACGATAAAATGCACATTTGTCCATTCTATCATTTTGTTTGCAGTTACTTTTCTTGTATATATTTTTGCTTCAGTTGAAATGACTTAATTTTTTTTACTTTTTTTAATTATTAATTTAATTAAATTCCAAGTTTATTTAAATTTGTGTTTGACTAAGGTATGATACATTTGTGTCATGAAACTTTTAAATATTATTAATTTTTTGTACTGGTTGAATATTTTTGATTATTCTTTATTATATTATATTATGTTATTTTAAAGCACCTTACAGATTATTATTTTGATTTAATATACATTCTGAGATTTAATATTGATATTGGGATTTGTAAAAACATTAAATATATTACTAAAATCTTATATTTCTTATTTTCTTGTATTATTGTAATTTTCAAATTATTGAAAAATACATTTTAAAATTTTTAGATCTTCATTTTTAACAATCAGAGAAAAGTAAACTTTTTTGTAAGTTTTTACATTTCTATTTGTACTTATGTATTTATATGATATTTAAACTATATTTCCATTTTTGTAGGGAAGTGCCTTGGACAATTTTCGAACAGAAAAATTCCATATTGTGTCAAATTTAATCCGGATGAAGACAAGCAGCATCTTTTTGTTGCTGGTACATCAGACAAAAAGATTGTTTGTGTAAGTATTTTGTTATTTCACATTTTATTATAATAATTATCATATGATTAAATATAATTTGTTTATTTTACAATATTTAATAAAACTTACTATGATTGTAATTTTTTTCAGTGGGATATTAATTCAAATGAAATAGTTCAGGAGTATGACCGTCATTTAGGAGCTGTTAATACAATCACTTTCGTGGATGAAAACCGAAGATTTGTTTCTACCTCTGATGACAAAAGCTTAAGAGTATGGGAGTGGGATATACCAGTGGATATGAAGTATATTGCTGATCCTACCATGCATTCTATGCCTGCTGTTACTCTTTCTCCAAATGGTAATGCATTATTTGAAACAAAATTTTATTAGCTTGCATCATTATATATTAAATATTTAAATGTTGTGTTCTATTAAAGATGTGAAACATTTATTAAGTTTTAAAATTTGATAAAATTGGTATTGTGATTTTTCAAAATTTTTGATTATTCTTTATTATATCATACACTTTTTCATCATTCATTTCATTTCATTACGGTATATTATACAGTTTTCAAGTTTTATTTAATAGTTATTATTACAATTTTTCTACATTGTAGGAAAATGGTTAGCCTGCCAATCTATGGATAACAAAATAATGGTTTTCTCTGCTTTGAATAGATTTAAATTGAATCGTAAGAAGACTTTTACAGGACACATGGTAAGAAAATAAAAGAGTATTAATTTTTAGTGTAGTATGTTATGAAGTTATAAGTATCCTTTTTAATTAGGAATTTTAAATTTAATAAAATGTACATTAACTTAAAATCTTTTCAATTTTGTTTTAAATGTATCCAAACTTAATAATTTTTCAGATTTAATGATTGTTTTATTAAGTTATACTTTAAATAAGATTTCTTAATTTTTTTTTTTTTTTTTTATCAAATTTTCTAAAATCAAACTTTTTATTTACAGTGCTTTTTAAAGTCTGATGAAATTTTTTTTAACTATTTTGGTTTATTATTGCTATAAATTATTTTATTAATTTTTAATCAAATATAATACTACTAGTTACGAGGTTTGAGAGTCTTTCATTGAGCATTTTTTCTGCCTTTTGCTATTGTTTTATGATTTTCTTTTTTTTTTCCTCTGAAAAATTAATAATCAAGAATACTTTACTTTTACAGTATTTATTTTATCTGGTTTAAACTCAACTCACTCATTTATGTCATTGTATCATTAAAACACAGTTACAGTGACAAAAATGTCATTGAGTCTCAGAGTAACATTGTCATAATGGCGCAAAGTAATATTGACATGAAACTTTTGTGCTTCCATGATTTTTGTATCATGCCAGATTCATTTCTGATCTATTGTTTATTTAGAATTTTTGTATAATTTTTTTAGCACATATGCAAAATATATATACAAAATATTAAAAATATATAAAAATATTTTTATACAATATTTATTATATTTGTTATAAAAGATTTATGAAAATATTTTTTTAAGATTTTATGTAACATGAGAAAAAGGTGTTTATTGTAATACTTTCTATTTAACATATCTTCATAAATTAAAAAAAATACACTTCAAAAATAGGATGTTCTATAAATAACCTGTCATTTAAAATTTATGTCAAATAATTTTATTATTTTTCCAAGTCATTTGAAAAAAATTAGAGATAAAATTCAGATAATATGACTGTATATATATAGATGAATTTTTTTTTATCATACCATAATTCACAGACACTTTGTATATGCAAGAAAGCATTCAATAGTGTTGAAAACTTTAGTTAGCTACTTAATTATTATCAGGTAATTAGGAAACGTTATATTATTTTTAATTTCAAAATTCAGAAAAATTGTTTCATTTTTTGTAAGTAAAACCAGTTCTTTAATTTTAACTATCAATTAAATTAATATTTTATGTAAAAAAAAGAATAATACCTATTGGAAAGAATCAAATCATATAAATTAATATCTGATATAATTGAGGACTCAAATTTATCAGGAAAAATGTTTTAATTGTGTCTTTAGATTTGGAATAAAATGTGTTGAACATTTTCCTATAGCTTTAATTTTTTTCTTTAAATTTCTTTTAGAAATTACTATTTAAAAACCAATCATATAATAAAAATTATTGTTTCATAACGTTATGCTTTCAATCTTAAATATGCATACATTTATTAGAATATGTGAAATATTGAATATTATTTGTATAAAATTATTACCTTATTTAAAAAAAAAGGTAAAGTTGTCTTGTGTCTTTAGGTTTTATAAGATTTATGTTTCTTACTGAAAAAGTTCACCTTTATTTTTATAACTGGAATTCTTTTAAGTAACTTCAAAGCTCCAGATATTAATGATCTGGAAAAACAAAATCATCAAATTTGTAAATAAAGCAAATTTAAATGCATTTTTAGATTTTTTTTATACATGTTTTTCCTTTACTTTTTGCAGGTGGCTGGTTATGCTTGTGGTCTTGACTTTTCACCTGATATGAGGTATGAATTCTCTTCTTCTATATTTAACTGTGTGTGTACACTTTCATTTATATCGCATTTCAAGTACCATATTTGCATGAAATAATAGGGTTCATATAGTTTCTGGAAAGTCTTAATATCTTGGAATTTGACTGTTTTTCCAGAACATTGAAAACTCATGGAAATTTGAATCAACTCTTGAAAATACTAAATAACTCTTGAAAATTTTCCATTTCTTTTGGCATTTGTTATTTTGTTTTTAAAGAATGCAATCAAGTTTTTTACTTTTTGAAATTTTATTAAAAGTGAACTAAATAAAAATGAGCAAGGAACACAAGATTGAATTTTTTTAAAATTGTGAATTGTTTTTAGTACCACAACAAAAATGTTAATAGGAAGGTACTCATTGCAATATTTTGTAGTGTGATGCTTTTCCTGTTTAGAGTTTTTAACTGCCATGAGTAATGAATGAAATAATTTCAATAAAATTTTGTCATTATATTAGGGTGATAAAATTAACATCTCAGAATGTTGGTTTGTTTTAAGAGAGTTTTCTAGGTTGATAAAAAACTTGAAATCATAAGAACTCTTTGCAATTTTTAAATTGTATTGAATGGTATTTTATCTTATTAACGATACAGCAGACTCTTTATTTCAATTTACTATAAACAGACAAAATTATTTTGATTTAAGAGTAGTTTGATTTACTACTCTTTCATGGTCATGTCTCTTTAATATTGAGGTTTCTATAAATCATAGTTCTGTGGTAGAAATATAAGAATGATTATTGCTAATTACATGTCATTGAGATCCTATTCACAAATAGGAAATGTCAACAATATAATAATTTGTAATATCCTATTTAATTGATGCATGAAAAAAGTACCAGAATATTTTTTACTAATAAAATATTTTCTTGTGTGAATTACTCATAATATACATAACTTAGAAATTTAACAATCTATATAATAAGCAAATAGATAAGTCCAGACTATGGATATATAAGAGTTGAGTTATAAAATTAAAAAGTGTAAGTTTCAAAAGTTTGTACAAAAGTTCAGACAATGAAAAATTAAGAATTTTTTTGAATTGTGTTTTTAAATTGGAACGATTAGAAAAAAGCAGAGAAATCATTTAAATGAAACTTAAATCAAATAATAATTGACTCAAATGTGTTTTTTATTTTTGTTAACAGTTTTAGGTTCTCTTATTGGAACATATTCTTTTTATACATTTTAAGTACATCACACATTAGTAGAAACTTCACATCAAGTGGGAAAATTTAAAAATAAAAAAATATCCAAAACTATATATATATGGCATTTAAGTAATTAATGAAAATTGATTTTGGGCATTTTTATAAAATAGTTTCAGTTGCAGTCATGAATTTATTTAATGTTTTATTTATTTAAATAAAATATTCATAATTTTTATAAAACTTAATTTGTATTATCACTTAAAAATATAGTTTAAAATATGGCATGTACATTGTTATAGATATGTTTGGCCAAAAATTAAAGAGTAATATTTTTCAACACATGAATGCCAATCCTGGAAAAATTTAATATGACCACAGAAAAACTTGAAATTCTTGGAATTACTTTTATTACAATATATATGAACCAATTTTTAAAAAAACTGAAAGAAACATTTGGAGATTTCTAATGTATGATATAAAAAAAAATGTTATTTTAAATGATAATGCATTTTAGAAGTTTTTCCCTTCACTTCTATATCGAGTGATTATTTTTATTTTGATAAATAAATTCTTAGAAGTTTTATATATCTACACTGTATTTTCCTGTATATGAGCCGCGGATTATGTGTTAAAAAGTTTTGGAACTTTGTTGTGTGTATTATATGCCACTGCTGGTAATCTAATGAAAAACATTCTCCATCATAAAAATTTGCAAGATAGTTTTGAAAGAAATGCCATTTGTGTTACATAAAATAGTTAATAGGTGGCGCAACGATATGGCTGACTTATTTAAGCTATAATTAGTTTTGGCCAATTACGGCAAGAACGAATTCTATTCTAGTGGCCGTATTCACCAATTGTGAGTTAACTTGAGTGTAGTCTATCTCGAATATAACTCAACTCTAGCATGACTCGCCGGCTCTTATTCACGAAGCAGGGAAATTCCCATGTCAAACAACTTTGGAATTACCCGAACATGACACGTAAGACGGCTTCTGATTGGCTAACAATCTTGCACATCAATGTCAACAAACATATCGCTTAAGTTCGCCATTATTTGCTGACTCTGCGCTAACACTCCGAAATCGTAGGGTTATTCTAGGGATCCATATAGGTGAGTTAATCGCTGATTTTGTCATTGTGAATAACGTTTCATGACTTAACTCGCCTTTTACCCCGAAACTTCGTTTAACTCTGGTTGGTGAATACGGCTGTAGGAGATATTATAGTTGCTATTTGCTAACGTTATTTCGCATTTTGCCTTGGCGTGAGCTGTTTTAGAAAATACTCAAATTCGTATATCGTCATATGGAAGCAAAAAGACTCAACTTACAAATCAGATTTTAAATTAAAAGGTATAGTGAAGGCAAATAAAAAATATGGCAATAAACATGTTAATGTAAAGTGAAAAAAAAAAGCATGATGGTAAAAAAGAAAAATGTATTCAGTGCACAGTTCGAAAATAATCCATTTCTTTCATTTAATTATTAATGAGAAACAAATATTTTATTTCAAAACCTCGTTTTACAAGTTATTAAAAACTAAAATTGATAAGTTTTACTGATATTTTCTTGCAATTATCGCACTTGATCGATCTTTTGCTTTCATCTCAGTTTATCACATTTTGTGATGAAATGGATAAAAGCAGATCTTTCTCATAATAAATTTTCTATGTACAATTAATTATAATTTTAATCATACTTTGTATTTTATATGACACCCACATTATCAGCAGTATAAATTTTCCGCGAAATCCAGCTGAAAAAATTGCTTTGTATTATATACAGGAAAATACGGTATATATGTCTATTTATATGTATATATTAAAATAATCTCTTACATTAACTACCATTCATGAAATACAGCTTTTTTTTTAATTTCATTTTAAATATACTAACTTGCTTAACTTAGCTATACGTATTACAACTATATTTAAAATATTGTAGTTTATATTGAATTTTAATGTATGAAACAAATGCTAACTGAAATTTTTTTTTAACTAGCTATATTGTATCTGGAGATGCTGATGGAAAAGTTTATGTTTGGGATTGGAAAACTACAAAACTCTTTAGTAAATTTAAAGCACATGATAATGTTTGTTCTAGTGTAATTTGGCATCCTCATGAAACTTCCAAAATTGTATCAGCAGGATGGGATGGAACAATGAAATTATGGGATTAAAACTTTATAATGTTTTAAATTTGTACAAAGATGTAAATAAATTATTTTTATATTTCTGCTCATTGAAGTTCTTCACTTAATTTTATTAATAGAAAAACAATAATTATTATAAAAAAGAAATATTTTTGAATATTTTAGAGAGAAATACAAATGTTTTTTGCTTACAGTATGTTCTTAATGTTTCATCTATTAAATAATATATTAAAATATTTGTTTCTTAAATTACACTCTATTGTGCAATAACATATAATTTAAAATGTTTTAAAAATAAGTAACATAATAATACTTAGTTAATTAATATTATATTAGTACTTAATTAATTTTTTAGTCAAAAACATTTTTTATGCTGTAAGTAAATTACTTTTTGCTTAGTATATATTATATAAAGCAAGATTTTTGAATAATAGAATTGGCAATATGGTTGCAAACTAGTAGGTATTTTCATTAAAATTTAGCTTTTTTCATGTATAATTTTCTTTTCTGCTTTAATTTTCATATCGATGAACAAGAAATGTTTTTTCAAAATATTTATTTTAAGGTTTAACACTAAACGAAGCATCCTTGGAAATATAAGAGCTTTCTTTTAGAAAGTTGGAAGAAATTATTTTTCTTTTGTTGTGTAAAATTAATTTTATTTTTCATTTTTTAGTTAAAATTAAGTTTAAAAAAAAAAAAAAAAAAAAAAAAACTTTACAAGCATAGTTGCATATTTTATGAAATTTTACTGTTTGTGATGCTAAATAATGCTATCATTTGTTAAATAGACAACATTATTTCAATCGCTTATAAAAAAGATACACTTAAGATTATATATCTTATTACTGATTCGATTGCATGTTACCGCTATAATGCAATCGATGCTGTAGTATCAAATTATAGTGACAACATTTTATTACTGAGAGAATGTATCTGTACAGTAATATTAAATAAAACTCAAAATACAATACATACATTGAGATATATTTAGATATATTAAATTTTCTAACATGAAGAACAAATATTTTAGTTTAATAACTTCAATATTAGTGTGTATTAATACAGTTTTCTACCAATAAATTCTTCTGATTTACCATAAAGAATTTAAATTTGAGGTATTCCAATTTTTTAATTATAATCTTTGATTTTTTTGAAACTTTGGAGAGAGATATGTTGAAATGTTTCATTTGTATAGTTAAAAAACATTTATATAAAGAAAATAAAAACTATAAACCAATTGTTAGCATGTATTTCATTGCATTTGTTTTAAAAGATTAAAGTTTTAAAAATATGTTTTTAATTCAAAACAATTTCTTTCTTTTTTATGCATTCTTTTTTCTTCGAGATTAGTATCAATTAAGTGTGATTTTTGATCCACACTTTCCATACCTTCAAGTTTGTACATTTATGCAATAATTAGAGACTAGAGTAGAAAGTGTTTTGCGTTTCGATAGGAGAATTCTAAAATGCGAGCTTATGAGATTGAGGTTAAGACTTTAGGAGCGATTTGTTTTGGAATGTATTTGTAAAATGTTTTACATAGTTTTGTTTGAAAAATTGTTATAAATTACATAAACTCAATAATTTTCAAAAATTTATTTTTTAATTTAAAAAAACAATTTTTAATTTTTTTTTTAAGTAATCCTTTTGCTTGTTAATATTATTAGTTACTTGTGTGAAAAAGTTGGGCAAAACTTTTGACACGAGTAATAAAAGCAGTAAATGTATTCTAATGTGAGGTTATCATTAATTCAACTGTATAACATACACAGAAATAATAAAAATGCAGTACCGTAAACGCATAGGAAAAAAAAAATTGCAAGACACAATTTACTTATTATGCTAATGATTGGAAGTGAGGGCATTTGAGACATGCAGCTAAGTATCGGTTAAGAAATTCATTATCGATAGTGAATGCGTTCCATTCAAATAATATTACAAATTATTTTTCTATCCAGATAAAACTTTTGGTTCTGCGAATATCAGAATGTCGGTGATTGACAGGACAGACAGTTTCAGTAAACAGACGAATATGTAATGATCAGACTGAGAAGAGTAGAGAGATCAGTAAGAAAAATCACGCCTGGCTTGGACTATATGTGGGCATTGTACCTTGGCCGCAGCAAAGATGATTAGAAAGAGAGTGTGAAACTTTCCAGGAGTAGCTGTGCTATTTGAGTGACACCTGCACTTATGAACAAATACATTCATATACTTGTATTCTTGACCCTGAAAACCACTTCCGTCAACATTCTGCGGAATTTGACGCTCTTGATGCTCCTCTATATAGAGGAGAACCATTATTCTCCGATTGACATCTTAAGGGACACGTTTACTGTACCTGCTGCCATTGAGTTACCCCATGACAGGTCCAGTCTTGCCGCAACTATGGAATCCTATATCATATGACAAAGTGGCATCATGGTAAGTGCGTTTTCATCTAGAACTGCAGATCACCACTACTCCGAATTTTGGCAGTATGATGACGCAACGATCCGGTGGTAACGCTACATTTTCTTCTGAGGATCCCGAATCCTGTTTATCGGCAGGCTAATGTCAGACAACACTCGGCTTGAGTCGGCCTATATGTTTTGCAATGTTTCTGGCCACCTGTTTCTCTGAATCTTTCACTTAATGAAAATATTTGGTATGTAGTTGACTTTGTTCTAATAGATTAGCACTACTATGTTCAGAAGATGAACTGTGACAAATAGTTTAGAGAGGAAGGACAGTTATCTGTCAAGAAGAAATTTGTATTCTTGAGTGTACCAGACATATTGTTGAATGTGTTGCTACCAAGACTGCCTTATAAATTATGAGCCTACTTTATATTCACGTTATAAGTGTATCATGTCCTAATTTATTGTTCATTATTTTGTCTTTTATTTATTTTTATCACTGTCTGTATATGCGTTCTAGGTATTGTATTTTCAATGTCACGTATATATTTAAGTACACACAATAATAATAAACTTTATTGTTATTTATTAATAACTTTTTAATGTTAATATTTAATTATTCATGCCTTATAAATTAAGCATTTCATGCTTCAGAAATTTACTCGAGACAAAATTTTCGTGTATGCAAGTTGTCAAATATGCAGAATTATTCTATGCATTTATTTGATACTCACTATAATTCTTATCGTGAATATAATAATTATAATACTTATTTATGATTTTTTTTCAGAGAGCAATGAGAATGAGCATATGAAAATGATGTTCTTTGTGCGCCAGAGCACTTATCGTTTATTCAGAAGGTTATATTCTCTTTTTCTTAGTTTTCCTATTTCTAAAGTATACATGGAAATGACATAATCAATCTATTTAGTTTACCTATATCTTTTTTATCATTGTTTCTCTGGATAGCTCTTCATTATTCCTGCATTTTACCGTTAAAATCTTGCTATGGACTGGAATTATTAGCTTTGTAAGCATTCTCTGAAACAAAATGCGCAGCTTATAAATTAAATTCAAATAATTTCTCAATCGTAAATATAAATGATAATTATTGAAAACTAGTTTAGTAATTTCAGTCTTATTTTAATGCAAGTATTTCAGGTATGATTACAATAGATTTAAAATATTTACATAAAGACTTAATGAATATTGTAGTTATGTTGTTTAAGTTTAAGCACACAATTGTCTATATCATAATAAGAAATGAAAAAAGTTTGAAAAATTGTGATATTCTTATTAGAGTGATTGTTTTATATTTATAATTTTTAATTAAATATAATGACGTAATTATAGATTACATTGTTTGAATTTTGTAAACAATTTCTCCAGAGTTTACTTTTCATTAATGATATTGATTTTTCATAATTCTTACAATACGCGTAATTAAAAAGCAGTATATTTAATGATCCATTTACGTCACACGTTTTCTTTGGCTCATATGAGTTATAGAAAATTAATGCAAATTGACAAGCAGTAAAACTTTGTATATTTTTATAAGAGCTCTTGTACAAAAACTACGAACATTATTCAAATGTAAAATGAGATATAAACATCCCAACTAGAATTTCATTCTCCTTGTAAATGATAGTCAAGCAACTCTGCGTAACTGCTGAAAGAAATTCAGCTCACAAAGAACTCTTTCACGCCCCCATCGCTGTAATAAAATTAAAAGAATCTGAAGATTCTTGTCAGAGCAACAAACGTTAACCTGTCAACTGAGAATAAGGGATTTCTTTCCCATTTTTCTCGACGCGTTGTCACTTCAAACCTTGCCAAGAATGCCAGATGCTTATGCAATGTCATTTTTCTTTATTTCTCTAGAACTCTTTTCTGTCTTCGAACTAATAGGTATATAGCTCAAAAATAATTTTAGATTCCATTCGTCAAGCCAAGAATCTAAATATGTTCAAGGTCGGGATAAAAATGTCCGTCTTCCATAACTCTGATTACGAGTTTTCGAGAAATTGGCAGGAGTATCTTTTATTATTTTCAAAACGCGTTTTAAATTTCCTTTAAAATATTTTAAGTATAACTGAAAGAACTAATTTTGAATATATCTTAATTTTTTGGAAACTTCGCCAATTCAAACAAATTATATAACTTCTGTCGTTAGTTTTTAATTTTGTATCATAACCAGAACGAAATGGAGACAAAATATCTGGAGACTTTGTAAAACTATTAAGAAAAGCATTCACTTAACTGTGTACCTGTGTTATTGATATTGAAATTAACATGAAGCTAACGGGTGAAGTTAGATTTAAGCTTGAGGAGGCTTAAAATGATTAAACCTAGTGAGACTCATTACTTACCTTCTCTTTTCTAAGGAAAACTTGCTTTTTTTTAAAAAATATATACTATTAGAGGCTTCCAAGTTTATGGAACCAGAGAAACGAACTATTTTTCTGAAATTCTAAGTGTTGCGTCCTTGAGCTTGATGAACCTTTTCTACCAATTTTTGGTATTAAAAATGTTTATTTTGGTAATAGTGTATCTATTGCTCAGTTTAATAATCTTAAGAAATAAAATATTTATTTGTTAAGGTTTTTATATTTAGTTATATTCATTATTTTTACACTTAATAACATTGAATAAATAGTGGTAAGTTTTAGAACTAATATTAATGTAATATAATTAAGTTTAAAATACAATTATATTAATATCCATTATTACTATAATATCAATTTAGAACTAGATTTTTTCGGTCCTCCCGCGATAAACAGTCAAATCACATAAAAATAAGCCAAAAGTAGAGAAAGAAAAATCAAATATAAATACTTGCGCTTTCAACTTCTATTTGATGAACACTGTGAGATATCGTAATATATATATATATATATATATATATATATATATATTTCCATTTAAACATTTAAAAAAAATTATAATTTTTAATTCACTGGTTATGATGACACGTTACTGCTTCATTTTCCCAAAGAGATTAATACAATATTTTAGAAATGAATATGCATTAATAGACACGAAATGAAACTATATAAACGAAAGTATGTGCAGATGCCATGTTAAAAGTTGTAAGCAAACAAAGAGAACATTGAAGATATAGTTCATCATCTGAAGTCGTATTTGGTGGAGAGAGAGAGAGAAAAAGAGATCAGAGAGCAACTATCTATTGCGATAAATCCAGATTCAGTTTAAATTTTGACTGCTTTATTCTTATTTGTATTCAGTGTTTTATTCTTTTTTATGCGACGCTATGCATCTTCTCATACTACGAAATCGGTATTCAGAACAATCATCTCTGGCAGCAGAAACAGCCCTTATACGACTAAGCAATGAGTTAAACGGAAACTGGGTGGTATGTACAGGTCACGCGAAAACGCTCTTCTACAGTACCACACTTCTTCAATAGTAGTAATTGACGTATTGGTGATGAGCCAGTCTCTCGACATTCGTTGACCAAACTTTTTTCATTGGTATAATATCTAGAGAACTTTCTGTTATGATAACAACAACTATGTTCTGTATCAAGTATGGTCAATACAATACCAACATCATGTGGTCATGCATTATCTAACTGAAACGTAGCATTTCATTCGGCTTATGCAAAATGTAAAAGCCACAATTTTTTAATCGAAAAGTAACAGCTATATCTTAAAGTATTGTCAGTGGGACAAAAGATAATCTAATAATGTATTTTTATATATGATATGGTATGTATGATGGGTAAATGGTATGGGGCGTCATGAAAGACGCCCCATACCATCTCTCTTGATGATAAACCAATATGTCAATGTTATTTGCACAATAGCAATGTTCGCTCCTCACGATATGTCCAAATACTGATGTAACCATCATGAATCCGTAAAAATATTCGGTATTCATCTGAAACATTAAGTCAAGACTTTCCATTTTCTAAGTTAATTTTTGACCGAATCATTAATGGTGTTTGATGTTGTGACATTGGTAGCTGAAGCCATGGCCAAAAAATTGACAGTCCATGCTTCTGCAAATGTCTTGAAACCGTTCATATAGATATTTATTATTTTGCAAGCAGTTCCATTTTTTCACTATGTTGTTGCTTGATTCATTGTGACCATGTGGATAACATGTCTGCTTTTTCGGCTGTGAATAACAGTGGGCTGCTGAGATCCAGCTACGAGTTCTGCGTGATCGTCCTAAATACATCGATTCCTTATTTTGTAGACAATAATAGGATCTAAAGACCAATATGAGCAACAATAAACGATACAATTCGAGACAGTTCTCATTGGCCACAGTTCAACGTCTATCAAAGTAATAATCGTGTTTGTAAGCATTTTATTTCTCACACAAAGAAGCACAACATTTTTTCCTTCAGGCACAATGTTCAAATAATATTTCTCCATGAGAAGAATTATTTTATTTAAACACACTGTAAGTATTAATAGCGTCGTCTTTTTCATAAGAATGGGTTGAAAAGTTAATCATTTGTATATTACAGTATCTTCCTGCTGTATAAATTTCATGCGTATTGCATATCATTATCTAAGTGCAACGGTTTTAATGACAAATAACGTATTGTAAAAAATTTTTATAATCTATGGATAACGTACAAATAAATAATATAATTATATGAGGTTTTAAATTTTTATCACATTTTCGTATTGTTATATTATGCATGAAAATTAATGTCATGTTCCCTTAAAAATCAAAAGAATTACCTGTTGTTAATGCGTAAGATTTTATAAAGATTTTTTTAAAATCTATATAATTAATAAAGTATTTTATTAAAAATTTTATAAAGTATTTAATATATTTTTGTGGTTTTCTTTCATAACAATTCTTATACTGAGGAAATGCATTTTACTTTTGCACATAAAATAAATAGAAAAATCATTACAATCTTTTGTTGTTGGAGTTTCAAATACAGTTATTTTCTAAAATAAGCAATGATTAATCTTCTCTATGTGATAAAATCCTCTTAAGAACACTCTAGACAATCAAATTTATATCAATTTATGTATTTTAAAAGATTTTGGAAATAATGTTTTAAAAGAAGGTTTTAGTAAATACTATGAAAAACTATAACGTTAGCATGATAGTAAATCTTATTATCTTTATTGAAATTTTCTCAGGAAATGAGAGACTTATGAATTTATATCAGATTACTGATGTAGCGAGAAAAGTTTGTAGTGCAAACTTTCAATTAAGTTGCTTGAATTGTTACCTCGGATACTTGAGATAATTAAACTTTATTTTAGGTAATATGGCATCTAGATATCAATAATTTCTGAATGCTGCCAACATAATGAAATATCTTCAAATAAAACATAATGAAATATCTTCAAAACAGTTCCCCAACACCAAACCTTTAATTTTAAAATGTGTCTAAATTTATAAATAAAATCTGTTTTATAATAACTCAATTCTGCATTTACATTGGTTACCAAAAATTAAGGAAAAATCACGAAAATAACAATAACTCTCCTACAAATAAGCCAATCTCAATGAAATTTGAATATGTTGGTAAGTAAAAGGAGATGAACAATATGAAATGAAGTAAAAGGTGCTTCTGTTGGAATACGTCATTTGCGAGGAGCATAAAAATGGTTGTCGAGAGTTAGGTAGCAGTTGTCACTGAAAATCTGGTATACTGAAATTGTAACAATGGCTTGCAGGCATCATTTGATGATTTATTTCGATTTTAAGTGGAAGACTAGAGGCAAGACAAAATTAGAAGCTAGATGGCTGAATGCGAATCCGTCTGTGACTCACAGACTTTGGCAACAATTTCTAATCGCGGATTCGGCACCCGTAGGGTTCAGTCAAGGACGGCCATGAGAGCCGATGACTGATATTTGTCATTATGTGCACGAAGGAATAGAATTGCAACTCCTGCTGAACTCAGATACTCCCTCCCTTCAAGCTCTAGGCGGTTACAGATCAATTATGCGTCAATTTCTTCACGAACTTTACCTTTATGCGAGGCAACCAGTCATTTGTGCCCCGCGCATTTCACGTCATGAACGTTTGTAATGGGAATATCAACATGTCCTCTGGGCACATTATCAGTGAAGGGCTGTTCTCTTTACGGATGAGTATAGATTTAGCCTCAAAAGTGATAATAGGTGCATTTTCATTTAGAGAGGAAGTGTAACTCGTTTCATCCATCAAACATGCGTGAAAGAGATGCATAACAGATCAGTCAGGGTCTGTGTTTGGGGTGGACGCATAGATCTCGCATCGTGGATGCTTATCTTGAGTAGGAAACAATTGAAGTCATTCTGGGGCCAGCTGGATCACCGGACTCGAACGAAATCAAAATGTTTGGGAAGCTCTAGGACGACTGCTCTTAATCCTCCTCCTACGACCCTAGCCACGCTTTCAACTGCTTTGGAAGAGCAATGGCTCGCACTTCTTACACAATTAATAGACCACTTAATTGAGAGCATCACGCATTCCTGCTTGTGCGCTATTGCTACTCGGGGAAATTATACCTCATATTAAAGTTACTTTTCCTATACCAAACTTACACCTCTCATTTGTTCATTTTATACATATACTAATATTTTTGACACCATAATTGTCTGAGGATTTCTTTTTATGATATTTTATACCTTCCTATTTGTTGTATAATAGGTATAAGTTTCATTAAATTTCACGCAAAAGTTTTTACGTTATTGTCATTTTTGTTATTTATTCGTAATTTATAATAATTATTTTATTAAAATAAGAGTAAAATCCTTTATAAAAACAAATGCTTCTGACATGAAAATGTGATTATATATTTTGATTTTTGTTGAAGGTGAATAAATCATTCTTATAGTGCAGTTAAAAAGTATTTGAGTTTTACCTATTTTTTCTTCAGTTTGTGAGGGAAAATGTTTTCCACAAATACGACATGACGCATCCTCATTTTCTGAGCTATTCTTGTCATTATTGAACACCAGTGAGACTCGTATTCCATTCTGATTCGTATGAATTTGTTCAAGATTTGTTTTCTTTCTTTTTGAGTGGATTGTCGATGATGCTCTTAGTTATGATATAATCTCATTGATAAGATGATTTTCTATTTAATATTAGGATTAATTACTAATATTTTTTTATTCATTTCTGTTGTCTTAAAAGAAACAATGTGTGTAGGTTTTCTGCTATCAATTTATAATTTTAGGTCTAAGATAAGATAGGATAAGCAATTATTGATGCTAATTCCAAACATGTTAAAAAGTTAGCTCTAAAGTTGTAAAAAAGATGTATTATGTATGAGTGATAGTTAAAATATGTTATGGTATTAAATGGTTTAGAGCTTGTCCTTCTAACAAAAGTGTGATATGAAGTCCAACATAGGAAATAATTTCGTCGATATCGCAAAATCAATCGGAAAAAATGCCTTAAAAATAGATTTAAGTTTCCAGTTAGTACAAACTAGTGGCTATGGAAGATTAGGCAATAGTAATTTTATGTTTGATACTCTTAACAAATAATTTCGGGGGAGCTTTTCCAGGAATAAGGGTTTTGCAAGTAAGAAAACTCAAGTAAATCTCAAATAAACCCTACAGATGTCTATCTAGAATACAGAAATGCAATATACATCTCCCATTGTTTAAAAATATTCGGGTGAAATTTACGAGTTTTCATTCAAAAACATTCAGGTTTTCTATCATGTTACTAGGCAAAGGTAAGCTATTTGTTTGAATATTTGAGTTCATTAAAAATATGTACTTATTTATTGTTATTTAAGAAAAATTTTATATTTTTGCTTTTTCAAATAGGGGGAATCTCATTATTGTGTATAAATGTAATCATTTTAAGTTCCTTTGGGATACTTCAACAAGTCATGCGGTTATCATGCTCTCTCATTATTCTCTTAAAAAATAAAGTTTAATGAACTTATTGAACAATACCACTGAGTTTCTGGCAGGACTGTAAAAAGTTTTTAAGATTTCACGAGATGCAGGGCTTTTCGTTGAAGACTTAGAAAAAGACACTAGATACTTTACTTTAGAAAAGAGTTTTTAAAACGAAATATGGTTTCACAAGAAAAATTAGTTTTCACCCAATGAGAAAAAGGATATATTTTCCACTCAGTAGGAAATAGAATTCATTTGCTTACACAACAAATTTGTGAATAATGTTTTATTGAATCGAAAGTTTGTAATGCTGTTATTTATTTTAATAATGCCATGTTTTACTAATATATTTTCACATTATTCTTTTCTAGTGGTTTGGATCAACTAAATACATAAATTTTATTTGAAAAAAATCGTAAAAATAAGGCTAATATTTTATGTGCAATGAAGGACGTAAAAATATGCTCTTAAATTTAGAAACTGACTCCTTTATTGTATGGCAAAATTAAAGTATACTGATTTGGTCTACGTTAGCTTGAGCAAAAATAATCTAATAGAATCAATTGCATATTAAAATTATCAGTGTAGAACATTCAGTGTAAGTAATTGAACCTGTGTAGAAAATTGGATAGATTAAGTTCTGCTGATGGAATTAAATAGCGGAAATCTTAAAAATTGGAGTTTATTTAGATGCAACTTATTTTTAAAAGTTCAAAATACAGCTATCATATATCAAACAATATAATTATGAAATCAATTCCCTCATAGGGAAATTCTTACAAAAAATATAAAAAATTCATCTCGCGAAAATATTGGTGCAAACCAAGAGTGTAATAGGGATTCTTGTCACGAAGAATATAATTCTTTTAATAGTAAAAGAATATAATAAAACCAAGTTGTCATCCATTTCATATTTTCTGCTGTGATAAATATGTGTACAATCATTTTCAATGAGGAAAACAAATGGAAACTCGATAGTTAAGATGATTTTTTTAGATTATCTGTGATTCGAAGGGCCTATAAAATGTAAACAATTGCTTGAAAATGTGATAGCTTTATTTATTTGTTTTTTATATTCTTTGTTTTTTTTATTTACAATTTCTTCTACACTTTTTTGTGTAAATATTTTTAAGAGATTAGAAAATTATTATTCGTGTTTATTTGAAAACACATTTATTTAGCATAATGTAATTATTTATAACTAATTTATAATCATAAATATTTTTCTAATTTGAAATTTATGGCTGCAAATTTTTTTTAATTATTTATGCATTGATATCTGAGCATTTGTTTTCATCTATATTTCATTATGAACATTATGTTCAAAAACAAACTTTTTACTTTTCTTATGGTTTTAAATATTGAGAAAAACATAATATGCCTCAAATTAGTAACAATTTCTTTTGTTAAAACGTAACTGAGGTACAATTTTAATGTAAATAAAGAAATATTTATAAAATACCAAAAACTGCGTGTCGTTTTTTTCTGACTGAGGTGTTCGCTTGCTTGTAGCGTACTCCATTCATTCACCAATTACTTTTAATTCATAAGATAATATTTTTGACAAAGTAAATAAAATTTATAAAAAAGAGGAAATTTTAAAAAGAGTTATGCAGTTATTTTGAGGGCTGATATCATTGAATACTAAATTTTCTATAGTTGAGATTAAAGTTTAGAACTTAAAATTAATAGAGAACTTCTGTTTTAACTGCAACACAATACGAAAGCATTTTAAATATAAATAACTTATGGAGTAAAAATGAACATTTTGAGTGAAATCATTCGATAGCAGCTTGATAAAATCTCTAAAAAAAGTCTGTTTTTAAAATCATCTAAAAGAACTGAACACTGATTAATGATTCATAAAAATTGCAAAGAAAATAAAACAAAATTTTGTGTAAAAATAGTCAAAAGCTTAATCTGGGAAAATTCGGATTCAGTGCTATACTTGTGATACCATGACGGAAGATTTGGCTTTAAATCTATGTTGTTGCGAAATTACCTTACATCATATTTAAGCATAAAGCATCAAAAGAAGTATGTATAAAGAAAGTACAAAACACATTACTTCTTGCAATTAATTTTTATGACTGAGTTAAAGGTCTTGCCCTAATATGATGCAAATTCGTGAAGTTAAATTTTATTTGGTGTCATGCTCCCTTGAAAACCTTGAAAAAAAATCACTGCTCGAAATTTAATACTCAGAAAGAATAGTAAAAGCCGTATGAAATTTGCACCTTGACTATATCTCGGTGTATATATTTGTAATATCAGTGTTGTCGCACATAAAAAAACTTGCAACCTTTATGTAAATGCAGAAAGTTGCTGCTTTTTAAGGAAAAAAAAAAAAAAAAAAACTCGGATTTTTTCTTTTATATATGCATTTTTAAAAGGCTCATAAAATAAAACAAGTGTCTTTAAATCTCGTTTCTGAATCTTATTAACTGTTGTCTACAGAGTATCTTGCCAAGAAAATGGTCCTAATCTTGACCATAAGCAAGCACTTGTCACGGAATATGAAATCACTTGTGACATCATTATGCGAGAAGAGAAGTGTATTATGTGCATGGCATCCAATGGAATGCCCTACCACATTTGATTTCTATTACAACATTCTATAGAAGCGGCATCTATGAACAGAAGGACTATTTGATGTCAACTTCAACAACAAAAGATTGCTGTAATTCATTTTAAAATATAAGCTTTGAAATTTTCATACTTTAAAATAAATATGTAAAGTAAATCCTATTCAATAGGTGCTTTCGTTCCCAAAACTGACAGTTGACAAAGAATCATATTTCTCACATTTTCTGAATTTTTCTTAAAGTTTTATGTAGGCTTAATGACATTTAATTTTTCAGATAGTTTTTTTTCTAAGATACATTTTTCGGAAAAGTAATAGTGTTTTTCCTCGTTTAAGTTGATTTGACAATTATATTGTTTACAT
>JAPDSC010099605.1:0-16069 GCA_026290005.1 Latrodectus geometricus | reverse complement strand
ATATTAGGTTGGGAAAAAAGAAATCCATTATTTTTACGTGAACTTTCTGTAACTTCTTTCAGATTCGCTCTGTAAAAAGGTTTAAAACAGTTTTCATGTAGATTTTTAGGTCTTGTGTGAAGCTACGACTGCTGACATGCTGCCAAGTTTGGTAATTTTTTATATTTTATAGACATTCTCGACGATGTTGTCTCCATGCGAGGTGCATCCTTAGCATCCAAATACCCAAATGGAATCGACGAAACCAAAATTGTGCGTAACTGGTTGTTACAGTCATATACGAGGGTGACTCTGAAATTTTTTTAGATAAAACTAGGTTTTTGAAGTTATACTTACAAAATTTTAGATGTGTCCAAAATAGTCTCCTCCAGCATCAATGCACTTTTGTAGACGAATTTTCCTCAGATTAAATGCCTTTAGCCATTCATTTCTTGGAATAGATGAAAAAAATGCATTTATAGTCACATCAATCTCTTCTTCTGAATAAAAACGACGTCCACGTAAGTTCTTTTTTAGGTTAAAGAATAACCACAAGTCGCACATAGCTAGATCAAGTGAATACGGCTATCAGGCTAACACGGAAGATGTTCGATCACTTTAATTAATTTTTGGTTAAGAAATTCAACTGTTAATCCGGCAGTATGTGAAGATGCATTGTCATGGTGAAGTATTTGTCCTTTAACATTCAGTTCTTGTAGAATTTCTGGATGACATTTAGTGGTATACCAGTTTGCTGTTACTGTCATCTGTCCTTCCAACTTGAATATTTTGACCAATCCCGTACTTCTGAAGAAAACGTCATACATCACTTTTCAGACTTTTCACACTTCAGCTCATGTTGTTTTTTCACCATTGTTGGGGTGGGATCATCTTCAAAGACCCATACTTTGCTTTCTTGATGTGTTGGAATGTCCAAAAACGGTATGTACGCTTTTCATCACCTGGTACAATTTTAGAAATGATGCAGAGGCACCATCATTTAGGAATTTAAAAGTTTCTTTACTGCTTCTGACATGCTCCTCTTTTTGGTGCTCAGTTAGATTATAGGGAACCTAACGGCAAATTACTTTTTTCATATGTAATTCTTTATGAATGATTTTGTGTTTGGCTGCGGATCCAATGTTAAGTTCCTCCTGTATTATTTGATAGGTACAGTGGTTATTATCCACTAACATTTTTCGTATAGCAGACACATTATCCGGGATTATTGCCGACGGCGGCCTTTCTGTGTGTTCTTCATCCTGAAGAAAATTTCGACCTTTTCTAAATTCTCTAAACCATCTGAATACAGTAGCATGATCTGGAGATTCATCACCAAATGTTAATCGCAACCGTTGAACGCATTCTTCTTGATTGAATCCTGCTTTAAAATCGTAGAAAATTATAGCGTGAAAATGTTCTCGCATCAACTCCATTTTCTCTTCTGTTTAAAATTTATTCTACGCTGAACAAGTTGAAGTAAGTCAGTAAAAAATCGTCCTCTGTGTTAAAATACTTTGTATTTTAAAATTAAACTGTTATTTTTATTTCGTAAATTCTCGTCTTCGCGTATCTCATAAATTTCAGAGTAACCCTTGTACTGGACGATAAACACCTTTCACAATTTTAGCCATTTAGTTAGCATTTTCGCCATTATAAAAGAAAAACTAAAATATATCAAATTTTCTGTTTGTTGTCTTCTATTTTTAAAACCTTGTACTCATAACTGAATTAATCAAACAAAAACAGCAAGAGAATATTTTAGTGTCAAATGTCACCTTTCCAAAGAGCCTAAATTTGAAATTGTTTGATAGATACCTCACGAGATATCGATCACTACAGACGTCCACCGAAAAAATAATGAATAACTTTTTCTTCAACCTAGTATATTTATATATATATATGTATGATTGAGAATACAAAAATAATAATGAACTTATAGTAATCGTAATGAAAGGAATGTAAATTTATATCCCACTAGTACGCTTAGATAAATAAAGTATGTATTGCCTTTGAGTCAATTTCAGATTTTATGGACCAAGCTGGCAGTTTAATGATAAATCTATGATCATTCTTTTACCAGTTCGTGGGTGTAATTTCGTTACAAGACATAGGTGTTTTCATTTTGGTGTCCATACGTCCTAGTCGAAATACTGCTTGTGAGTAAACAATTGCTAAAGAGAGATTGATGAACCAAACCAACGTTTTTCTCATTTTTTAAAAAAAATGAATTTATGCTACTGTCCCTATTCATCAAAAATTTTAACTTGATTCCTGAAATACTTTTTTTTTCTTATTTCTGATAAGCTCTAGGAATTTAACTTTACAAATGTTTTATCTCTGTAATATATAGCTTGAATATTATCTTACTTAAAATATTTTGCGATTGTTAGGATG
This sequence comes from Latrodectus geometricus, assembly GCA_026290005.1. Classification (NCBI taxonomy): domain Eukaryota; kingdom Metazoa; phylum Arthropoda; class Arachnida; order Araneae; family Theridiidae; genus Latrodectus; species Latrodectus geometricus. The sequence goes on along the minus strand of JAPDSC010099605.1, from coordinate 13,693 downwards.
ACAATACCACCATTGACTTATATATATATCAATTGACTTATATTGATATATATATAAGTCAATGGTTTACCTTACATAACTCGAATCATCGTAAAAATTTTATTTTTCTTAATATTACATACATAAATATAATTCTGAAAAGTATATAAAAACGAGTAAAAAATTCTTATATTTGAAAAAGAAATTCGTTATTTGTTTGAAAAGGAAAAGGAATGTATTACTTAACATAATCAGTTCCCATGACCCAGCAGATGTCTCCCACTTTAAAATCATTCTAACTGATATGATGTAGAATTTTGAAATATTGAAATATAGTTATAATAAATGATTTAAAATAAAAAATGAGAACTTTATAACAATATTTTTTTAACACATTAAACTTTAATTTTAATAGAAATATATTTAAGATATATTGTAAAACATACTGAAAAATTAAAGAAAAATTTGAAAAATTTTACATTTTTTTTTCTTTGATTATTTTTCTAGCTTGAAATGAAAAAATGGAAATTCTAAAAATATATAAGATATAATTAATATCATTTATTGAAGATAACACTGTAACATTTGAGAAAACAGAGTTACATTTTAACATTTGGTAAAATTTTACTACGTTTAACACTGCAGCATTTGGTAAGGTGGTGAGAAAATTTTGCACTTAATTTACAGCTGCTAATAGAATTACAAAATGAGAATATATGATATTAAATAAAAATTGAGCACAAATGCCAAATTTAATTTTTATTTAAAAAAGAAAGAACACCAATTTTAATTTTTCAGTGTACATTTTTTCCATTTGAATTTAATTAACTAACATTTTTAAAAACAAAGAGTGTGTTAGACTATTTTAATTTAATTAGATTTTAAAAATTGTTTACCATTTTGAAACTTAAGAACAACGCTTGAAAGTCACATTCAAGCCTACGCTCTAAGCTGAACAATATCTTAAAGAGAAAACCATTTGCATATGGTTTATTTTAATTTTCAATTGTGTTGATAGTTCTGGAGATCAGTAATTAGTTTAGGTGGTTACGAATTCCGCCTTTCTTACTCACCACCCTTATCTTAATTATCTGTATTTCAAATGCTTTACTAGTTTTTAGGAGGACCGAAAAAAAGTTTTAAGCTAAACACCTTTTAAACAATAAGAGGCGTCATATTATTTACCATTGGCGATTAAACATATTCTGTTAAAGCTAAAATTCTAAAAATAATTTAGGTTGCGCCTCGTTTGGAGAAAATTTTAACTAACAAATCTCATAAGTATAACTACTGCAAAGTATGATTAAAACTTTAGAATCAGCATCCTTTTAAAACATCTTTTTGAAATTCACATGTTTTAGAAAGTGAAGCTCCTTAACGGTTGTTATTTATAATAATATTATATTATTATAATTGATATATTTTTTACAATTTATGAAAATGTGTTAGAAATTTCTTTTTAATTCTAGTTCATGAAACAAAACTTATACTCTAGCATTTTTAATACTTTATTTCTAACGAAAGAAATTCAGAACTGACTCACTTCCCATGACATCAAAATAATACGATTGGTGATTTCTCTGTTTGATGGGTTCGCTGCATGAATTTCATTACATTTGAGTCTAATAGAATATAAGTAGTTTTGGTGCCATATTTATACCTCCATTTTGTCCATATGTCTCCATTTTTTATAATTTGTCTCCAATGTTCCTGTTTCATTGAAACTAAGTTTTCAAAATGGTATTACGTTATTGTAAAATGGTGATAAAATTTGCGCTATGGGGTAACTTTGGCAAAATCATTTGCTAGTAAAATATAATCTTCTTGATTACTTTCTAACATTTTACACAAAACAATTCTGACAACAAATTTCTCTTGCCACAATAAAGCTCCTCTTTCTCTTTTTGTCAAAATACTTCTTTTATCACTTATTTGCTAAAAATTATTCAGCTAACACTAACTCAGCTAACATGCTGGTCAGCTTCGAATTTCGATTTTGGATGATGAACCTACTTGTGCGAGGTGCATCTATAACATCCAATGTATTTGAATGGAATCAATGGAACCAAAATTATACTTAATTGGCTGTTACAGTATCTGGACCATTGATACCATTCCCAATTTTCAATTGCTTGACTTGTTTCTTCCTCTTTATGAAAGAAAAAGTGTCAAAGTGCTTCATTTCCTCTTTTTTGACTTCTATTTTTAATACTCTGTATTTTAAATCTGAATAAACTAAATAAAAACAGCATATATTTTTTAGTGCGAAATATAAAATTTCCAACGTGAATAAATCTGCAATTGTATGATGATTACTGAACGAGATATCTAACCCTATAATCACCGAGTGAAAGAATAATAGATGTTTTTTCTCTAAATTTTAACATCAATAATAATCCTCACAAGCCGGATAAGTTTATTTTGCAGTAAATAACTTTTAATATGGCAACACTTCCACAATGAATAACAGTCATGATTTTGATAGTAATTCGTAAGAGTTCCTTATTCAAAATAATGTTTTCACACATACATTAAACTAATATAAAAAAGAGAATATAGATTAACATTAAATGTTTTTAAATTTGATAGTGGTTCTACATTGCTACAATAAAATTAATAAGGAATGTGTTTGGAGATTATATTATAAAAAGGAAATTTGTTTAATTCAATTAAAATAATAATTATAAATAAAAATAGTTTGTAATGCAATTATCCATGGATGTCTAAATTGTATTCTGAAACGGAATTCCAACATAAAAAATAGGACTAAGTTTTGTTTTTTCCAGAATTATTAGTATTTTTGATAAAAAGAGTTCTTAACCTGTAATATTGATTCAAGTAGTAAATTTATCATTATATAAATATCATTTTAACAATATAAATCACAAGTCCATCCGTATGTTCTATAATCTGAAGAATCTGCAAACACAACAACTTAGAAAAAATTATTTTTATTGTATTATTATGCTATCTATAACTCATTTTTGTAAATTGGAATTGACAACTTCTATAGCTCGATAATTTGGAATGTTACTCCTGAACATCCTATCTAGCTTACACTTCTAAAAGTTAGCTTTCATATCTACAATAATTAGTTTTTTTTCAATTCCTACTTCCGGCTAAAGTATTTTTTATGACTGGGAGAAGATTTTAAACTGTGATTCAGAAAGTTACTGAAAATTAATAAATTAATCAAGTTTAATATCATTATTTCTAGTGAACTTAAGATTTAGTATGTTTTATTATCGCTTGATTTTTCTTATGTTCAGAGAAATTAAATGACTAATTTATGACTACATCCTCTCAATTGCGTTTTATTATTTTTAAACAATATTTTTCTTTCCCTCATTTAAACAGAAAGTTGAATATCAATGATAGTACTTGTAATACACTTAGAATAAATGATGCATAAAAAACATAATCAAGACAAGAAATAAAGGTTTTTTATATATATTATCAAAAATTATAAATTTAAATTTAACATATGTTTATGAAATATAATATATATCAGCATGACACTTGACTTATTTGCATTCATTTCATTTTTAATTCTTGAGAATCTGTTATAGTAGTGTGAATTTGATAAACTTGATGACCTCTGAGATCCTTGAAAATATTCAGAACAAAAATATTTTTGAGATTAGGTGCATTATTGTCATACAAATTGGCAACCTCATGGTTACCAAGAATCGCATTCTGAGTATCAAATGCTAGATCTTCAGCAATATGTTAATGAAGCATGCAGATCTAGCAAAAAATCATTTATAATAAATTTACTTGTCAGCGTATTTATTCTGGTTAGCTTGTGGTAGTTTCAATGCATTAGATTCGAGAAATTCATGCAGAGATAAACTTATTTGCACTCCTTGAGAGACAATTAATCATAAATGTTATGATTACATCGTAAAGAATGATTAGCTGAGCTGTCATGGTGACTATCGTCTTTATCTTTGAAGATATACTATGTGTATTGGCAAGTCGTATCCCTACGAACGAAATACTTATATCCTGAGAATTGACTTCTTAACTTTAGTATTTTTTATTATGGTGTAAACTATGCAGTTTCGACAAAAATAAACCACTAATTCATCTAATATTTAAATAATTATTTTTTAATTTGGTTTTCTAAAATTAAGCTTTATACCGGAAATTAAGAAAAGTGTAACTTCGACCCAGTATTTGAAAAGATTGTTCTACAAAATGAAATGCGATGTAGAATTATGAATTAAAGTCGACAAGGGAAGGCTCTTGCAAACCTTTCTTTTATATTCACAAAGCCATATATTTCATGGAATCTGAAGCAATATATTTACATTCCTTGGAACAAAATAGCTCATGGTAAAGGTAACGGGACAGTTTCTCTTCCAAGGCCTGGCACAACCAAGGATAGAAGACTGACTAAACACTGTTACCTGTTAGTGTCTGCTGGGAAAAATGGAGTGGCCTTCATAACTATGGTGGCCCTGCAAGGAGTGGAAACACTTCCGACGTACATCCCCCATTCCTTCTAGTAACACCCTCTTGCCATGGTGAGGCTACTAACAGAACTCAAGGGAGTATGGACAAAGTCCAACACTATTGACTTCTGTTAGTGGCCTTAAATTTAACGCAATCTGTACCTTACCTATTGTCTTTTGTGTTTGGGATTTATTAAGGAGAATTGACTCGCGAATACCATGATGTTTCTTGATTTGTGAGGATTGAATAACTAGGTTAAATAACTGGTGTATCAATGCTAAACTAGATGGGATCATAAACAACAACATAACAGGAACAAACTATATAGTTTTGAAGAATACGTATGTTTACGGTGTTCACAGCTAGGAATAAAGATTTCCAATTTAAAAAAAAAAATATTTCATTGAAGTACCATGATTTTGATCCTCAGCTAATAACATCAAGTCTATAATTTTGACTGATGATCCAACATATATGACACTTCAGAAAATCTTTCTGAACCTTACGAATAACATTTCAACATGTAGGTTCTATTTCTATAAGAAAGATCTTGTTCATGATAAAACAGAGTTTGCATATTTGTATAAAATTTCATTTCACTACAGTTTATCACCATAATACTTTTCAACTGGTAAAAGTTGTGGGAATTCTTATTTGAATACTGTATGTTGATTATACCTATCATCCCATGATGTCCGCACCTGAACATAATATTAAACATTAAGATCAGAAATCTTCTATTCCTTTTTGGAGATATTACGGATTGTGTTGTTCTTTTTTAGATCCTATTTTCATATTTATTATCCTATTTTAAAGGAGATAATTTCAGGCTGTATCTGTACCTTTAACACTACAAGGTAACTTTGGTTCACAATCCACAAGAATATTTTTCTCTCTTAAACTAACCATTCATTTAGTTACTTCTGAAATTATTTTATCTAATAATTGTTAATAATCTCTACTATGGTGATCATTATCCTTTCATTTTCTGCTTGGAGATAGTAATACATGAAATGTACAAAATAGTTTACGTAAAAGTTTATAGTTAACAATAGTATCAACCTGGCATAAGTGTATTATCGATTATTAACACAGTCGTCAGGTGTTGATGATAGAAAGTGTCCAATATATGAAAATACCGAGAAAAGACTCAGCAGGTTACTGTAACAATAAAAGCACAACATATATTGCAATTTTAAAGTATTTAATTACATTACACAGGCATTTGAAAATATGATAGAATGCTAAAATATATAAAGTAAGTTCTTGGACATCCTTCAACGCTGACCATTTCAACCGGTAAGAATATCTAAACATAAGCCCAAACACCTTGCCATTTAATTTAATTAAAGTCAAAATTCCGCTATGTATCTTCTATTACATTTTCAAAATCTATCAAGTTGTTTAGGAAAATACTATCTAGCAGTATTTGTAATGAATTTTCTATTATCTTTTAAAAATTAGAGATATTTTATGCAGATACTTAACAAATATTGTTAATGTCTTTAAAAAATCTTTAATAGAGCTTCCAAGCGAAAATTTTAAAGAATTGTATTTTTCAGGCTTGCCAGAATATTAAAGGAAATAAAGCATTGACACAGTCTATTAAAATAATTCCCACTGTCTAGCTTCTTTCAATTATATACTTCAAGATTTAAGTCAAGATTCTACTTAATTTACTGTGCAATAGGATTTGAAAAAAAAAAAGTTTTTAGAAATGGAACAGCTCTATAGTTGGTAAATATTCCTCAGAATGTTTGTATTATCAGTCAATAATAGTTACGATTAGTTCGTAAAGGAAAATTCATGTTTGAAAATATTATTAATTAAAAACCTCAAATGTGTAACGTGTTTGTGAAAACACATAATTTAGTTTCCAGTTTTTTTTTCTCTCTTTTTTTTACATTTACGAGGTGATATGTAGTTTTCTGATTGAACTTTGGCTTGTGGGATAACTGTCTGGTATTTAACAAATATTTTCGCTTACGTGTTTCTAATGTCTATGTTAGATGTACTTTCCAATGGTTTTAGCCAAACTAAGAGAAAAGTTTTTGGTATCATTCATTAATATGATAAAAGTTATTTTAAAAATTTAAGTATTGTAAAATAATTATTGGATATATGATGCTTGTGTGCGTGAATTGACGTAAAAATAAGTCAATGTAATTTTAGTAATTTAAAAAATAAATAATTAAAAATTTATTAATTAAAAAAGGAATATTAAGGATATTCTGCTGGAATCATACAATTTCGGTAATTCTATACATTTAAAAGTTTTCGGGCTTATATTTTTTATTCATGCAAATGCATAGTTTTAAAAAATAAAGAAATTTTTATTCAAGCAATTGCTGAGCAAATTGGTTTCATATGCCAGAAATACTAGCTGAAACTTCATCAAATTTGGATATCTTCCACATCTCAAGTGTAATTTTTTCTTCAAATAATAGAACTCTAACTATTTCAATTTTGAATCTAATCAATAAACAGTAAAATTAAATTGCTTGTTAGTTAGTTGACTCGCTACTTGCTCAAGGGTATTATCTTTGTTTCTAGTTCGATGAATTATGTTCCATCTTGAGATTAATCTGGCAACAGTAAAAGCGTAACGTATCAATTTAAAAAATAGAGGGATTTTTATTTTCTTTCCCTATCATTCTTTAATTATTGTAAAATAAGGACAATTTAAAATTAATTGAATTATTCCTCAGGATATATCTTCATTTTATTGATTTGAAGAAATGATGGAAAAATTTAATGCCGTAGCTCCAAACCTAATGATATATAAATCATTATGAATTCTTGTTTATTATGATACTCACTTCAAATTTTCCTCTGGATATGGTTTTAATTCTCTAATATCAAAACAATTAAAATATATTTCGAGAAGAAGATTAATTTTAAAATTAATTGTTGTTATTTGTAATTAAAATCGGTTTTATATAAAATTAAACGGTTCACTCGAATTTAAATAATAGTTATAAATAATTTTATTTTTAAATAAAATAAAACTAACAGTATTTATTAATAAATATAAATTTCATTTATGTGTTAAAATATTTTAAAATTATTTTTACTCATTCATCTATCATAACTAAATTTGCTAAATCTAAGAAAGCCCTGTAAGAGTATAACTGAAATATATTATCTTTGAAATTTGTGTGCAATAAAGTACAATTTAAGGAGTATAAAAAATACTAATAAGAGGAAATAAAAAATTTTAATAAATTTTTTTTCTATAACATCTTTAAAATAAATTTCTAGATCACTTCTACTTAGTTATGGATGTAAGCATATTTTATTTTTAACAAATTATTTGTAATTCAATATTAATATACGATATATTTCATTCATTTGTAATAAGACGTTATATATTGTAGCTTACTCAGTCTGGGTAGGTTGAACTATAGGTAGGCAAGGGCCACTAAAGGGTCATGCTCACACAAATTAATGTTCTTGACTAAATATTTATTGACAAATTTATAGGATAATTTAATAGGAACTTTCATAAACTGTTGGATCAAGGAAAACTGATGAATTCTCCGAATTCTAGAAGGTTCGCTTCACTTTAGGTCAGAGGAGGGGGGCTCCTCGTGGGGACTAGGAACCAGACTCCTAAATACCGGACTCAGGGAACAGTCTCTTAAGGTCATTCTATTATATCGATGATTCTCTCTGGAAAATTCAGGAGGCTAGAGGCCTGACTAACTCAGTCTTCAGAAGCTGTAAGCCACTCACTCTCTTTAGGTCGGATAGAATTTTCCACCCTGGCACTCTCTCGTGACCAGTCTCACAGCAAGGCCCGCGTAGCTCCAAAATTTGCCCCCAAACAGGCCTGCTCTTTATATATCAGCTCTCCCTCATCATCTGGCACACCAGTAAGTTCTAGAAACTTCTTCTGGCGTAACTCTCCTACTATTATTTCCTGCCATACTACCGATTCAAATCAGAAAAGGTGAAGAGGCAACAATTTCTCCAAATGCACCTGGGCCCCCATCAGGTGAATCCAAATTGAGAATTTACATTTGTCCTTCACGAATCCTGTTTGTAATTCTTACATTAACACCCAATTACAATTACTTGTTGAGTATAGTTCCTGGGTTCGCAAAAGGAAGAATCTATCTATTTCACAGATGCAAAAAGGTTTGTTAAATTCCATTGAAATTCTGGAATTATCTCAGGGGATTTGTAAGCAATAATACATAATACACTTCTGATACAACAAGCTTTATTTTTTAACACAAAGGTATATGCACATAAAAATAGTTTTAGTCTGCATTTGTAATTGCATAAATTTGATTTAAAATTTATTCGATATCAATACTTTTAATGACAACTTATATTATAACTCTTATTCAAGTAAATTTGTTTGCTTTTATGATACTTCTCTTTAAATTGAAAAATTATATTCATTTTTTATACAATATGAATATAATGTATTAAAATAAATAGCTTAAATTTTATGAAATAATTTATTAATTTTATGTAAATTCTCTAATTTATTACGAACATATTTACTTTCTCATATAGTAATTTTTATTATATTTTTCATATCTATTTATAGAGTTTCTTGATTTTAACTCAAGATATTTCAATATAATGAGTTCAACATTAACTTCTGCATATAAAATTATGAAGCGAAAAATATATATGAAGAATATGGATATAAAATCCTTTCTAAAATTTTAACATGGAGTAGATTTAATTTTTATAATGTTGATTTTTTAATTAATTTGCATAAAATTAAATTCTCTTGCCATTCTATTAAATTTATTTAATTTTAGGTTTAGGCTCATTTATTTTGTAAATTAAATTTTTATAAATAAAAGAAAAGAAAAAAAACGAAATATTCTATGTTGATATTTCCCATACCTAAACAAACCTATGAACATACCAAAGCAAACTTATACTGAAATGAGAATACGACTACCTTCATCAGGACTACTGATGACATTCAGTATACACATTTGTTTTAGGACCAGTGATAGCAGAAAAAAAAACTGTTCGAAACTCTATCATTGTTTACTCTAAAATAATCAATGGATATAGATTTAAAACAAGGCCTACCAGCAAAATGTATTAACAAACTTTAAAATGTGTTCATATTTTTAAGAAAAATATGTAGATCCATATTAAAATACTTTTTGGAAGCTGTACTTAGATTCTGCCTGAAAACTATATAACAGAAAGATCAACTCATGTGAGGTCATTAAAGTCATACCAACCCTGTTTCCAACATCGGAATACAGATATGTGTAATTAACAAGTTGAGAAAAAACGGTCGAGAATCAGTGTTTAAAATGGCTTTCTTTCAACAAAATGATTTAGTATCTCTATTTCAGAATATCATAGTTATATAACAGAAACCATGGAGTATATTTATGTGTATAATGAAAAAACGAAACAAATTTTAAGTTTTAATGAAAAACCTTAGCGCGCGATCGGAATTTATTTATTATTTCTTAAGATTCTTGTTCCAAGAACTATCTCGATTTTAAACAAGAAAATAGAATAATAACTCTTCATTAAAAGCATTGTTATGTGTTTAAATTTTCAAAAGTTTTCGTATAACAACATAGATGACAAAACTTTTCTTAGATTTATGAATAAAATATTTTATGGATATTTTTTATGAGTTTAGAATCTTTTAAAATTTTATGTCTTCAAATTTTAATGGAAATAATATACAGACAATATTCCTTTAATACAATATTTTCCTCCTACAAAACTAATTTAGATAATTTGTTACAGTTTGATATTAACTGTCTTCTATAAATTAATTAATTAAAACGCATACTGAATATTCCATCCCCTTCGTCAATGAATTTTTAATGATCGGCCTATAATAATTAATTACGATTACATTAGTCTGTTTATGCATTAATATCTCTTCACTCAAATGTTAACTTTAGTTTCCGCATATAGAAGCAGAGTTGGTAACTATTAGATGTGTTTCTTAACTATTAAGTACGTTTCAATTTATTAAGAACTGTTTCTACTATAATTTATTAAAACTGAAGTGGCAAGACTAAAATGAGTTCACTGCATGGTTAGAGAGCTATTTCTACGAAAGTCTCAGAACATTAACTATTGTTAAATTTTATGTCAATATTTTAACAATTAATTTATATTTTGGTAATATTTTAGCAAGATTTATTGGTTGAGCCACACTATTGTACTTTTTTGAGACCAGTTAGTTTAACAAATTTAACTTAGTTTCACGATATTTGACCCTTTTATACAATTTTTTATTTGTATAGTAATTTTCAAGTATTAGATTATTCTAAATTTTATTCAATCTTTGTTCAAAAATTAATAAACTTTTTAATAAAAAAGTTTTATAGATGCTAAGGTTTTCCAAAAAGAAAAGATAAAAAAATTGAATAAAAATATAAAAATAAATAGTTTCAAAATATAATTTTTCAAACATCTCATCCTTTTTATAAAAAAATATTCACAACTCAAAGTCCTATTATCAAACAAAGAACCTTTGCATAAAATCTCGTAAAAAACCGTATCATCTATAATAAACCATATATTCTGTAGAAATCCAGAATTAATCACAAGGACAAAATCATTGCAGTAACACTGGAAAGAGACAACCTCATGTTGTCTTTTGTAATGAGTATTCTTTCCCAATTGGAAATTATTTTACTGTAATTAAATTTATCAGATTTTATAGTCTGATGGATATAGAAAACAAGCATTTTTATTTTGTATTTTTTACATAAATATTCATTGTGTCTAAAATTTGATATTGAACCAATTGGGAAAGAATACTTTTTTTGTTTGAAATAAAACGTGTGTCATCCATCTAAGACTTTTCATCCATCTAAGGCAAATTAGGAGTATCTGGGACAAACTCGTCCCAGATACTCCTAATTTGCATTTTGAATCAAAAAGATCAATCAACCAACCTTTTTCATTTTGATTACTGAATTTATTCTTTAGAGTTGTCCATATACTATAAGAGCTAAACTGTTAATAGAATATAGTGTGGATCTTGCGCTCAACCTGCTGCCATACTTCAACACTTATAGTCTTTAAGTCATAAGCATTTAGTCACAGTCTTTAAGTCAAGTTTTAGCCGACAGAGCCAGATCGTCAGTATTATTAGAAAATAATGCAATGACCAGTACGAATCTTCTTCCATTGTTGCAAAGCTCAAGTAAGGTACTTTGTGCACCATTGCAAACGGCTTTGGAGATTGGAGCATAGGTACATGTAAATAATGGGTCACTAATGGCAGCACAATCATAAAAAATGAGTACTGTAGTCAAACTTTAATCTGGGCAGTTATTACTTTATATCCTGAGTTGAAGTGGACGTCCTCTACCACCTTTAACAAATATGTCTTTAGTTACTTCATATAACACACTTAAGTCTCCTTTTTCCATTAGTTAGTTTCTTTATCCTACAAGAAAATATAAGGGTTCAGTATTTCTATAGCAATTTCGTTTAACTATAATATCACTAACAAAAAATAAGCATGTTTAATTGTATTTTTATCTCTCAAGTGCTTACAATCATTGATCTTGTTAGTGAATAAATTCTTACTTGACATATCATAACGGAAAAGACACATTTGATGATCCAGCATATATGTCACCTGAAATATAGTGTACTGATGATACTGGGATAATTTACTTAACATGAAGCTGTGCTTCTTGCTGCTTAGTATATGTACAAGAAAATAAATAATTACACAAACAAACCAGGTTTCTTCACCACAAACTCTCTGTAAAAAAATGGACTGTTAAAAGCATTATAAGTTAGGTTATGAAATAAATGATTCTCTTATGTATTTATAAGAAAAAAAACCTTTTTTTTATGTTTCCAGTGAATGAAAAAAAACAATACAACACAGATAGTAAGCATTTTAGCCAACTAAATAAGATAAATGTTTTATATAAAAAATATGAATTTTTAAATAATTTGATATTAATACACTTTTTCATACTTCCAATTTGTTTAGTGTATATTCAAAACTGGCTGGGAAATTGTAATTGATATTAAACTTATCACAGAACTATATTTTTTTAAAAGTTTCCAAATATGGATTTTCACAAATGAGATTACAACTAAAGACATCCTATTCTAATCACTATAAAAAAATTAATATAAATGATATCCCCTTCATTTCATTAGTATTTAAATAAGAATTATTATATATTGCAAAATTTACGAAAGAAATACTTTATAATACATTTGCCAAATGTCTTGATGGGCAAAATGGGGCATTTCATCCAATAAAATTGTCATGGACAATGAAGTTTACCGAGGTCTTCACTAATAATGTATGGACAATTTAATGGTAAGAAGAATATATTCAGACGCGAAAATTTGGGGTAATAAAGTGTGCAATAAAAGATCCCAATTGCAAGAAATATAAAAAACCGCAGTTCCCAAAGTATTTATGACTAGTAATAAAATGGAAAAAATTATGATCATAAGGTTCATAGATTTTTTATATTTAAATAACACTACAGGACTAACTCAAAGTCATTAGAAGTATTTTAACGGATAGCTATTGGGCACTTTTGATATTTCTTTTTAACAAAAATTTATTTCTGATCATTTATAGCGGATTTGATAGTTCCATAATCTTGCTATAAATTTAAAAACACATTTTCCTAACGTATCTCACTTTATTTATCAAAGTTAAATGCATTTAAGTAACTTATTTAACAATTGTTAAAATGGCTAAATAAAGTGTTATACAATATTTTAATGTTTCATTTAAAAATATAATTACATCATTTTCTATGAAATTTAATTTATTATTATCTATAGCACTCTTTCGCCCAACCTGTCTAGTGGTTAGCATAACTGACTACGGATGGGGAGGACCTGGGTTCGAATCCCGGTTCTGGCATGGATGTATTTTCACTTCCTGTATGTTACAATAAATGAGTAGCAGTTCCTGGCCTTCTTGTGACAAAAACAGGGTTAATCACCCAAATGCTCACCATTGGAAAAAAATTCTATTGCAGTCTAAAATTTTAAGTGCTCACATTAAAGATTTTCATACATTTTTCTTTGTATATTTGTTGAATCTTTTATCTTAACTTATAGTATCCAATGATTTCAAGCCAAATCTCTCAATCATTCTACGAACCTTCTTTATATATTCATTAAATTTCTTATTTAAAAAAATATGATCATTTTTTAGAATATTTATTAATTTTTTAAAATTTAATTCAAAACATTTAGGTGATTTTATGTCAGAAAATGTTCAAAACATTTTGGTGATTTTATG
>JAPDSC010099604.1:80582-92037 GCA_026290005.1 Latrodectus geometricus | reverse complement strand
CTAGTTGAAACCTAGTCATGTTTGATCAACGAAGTGCATACAAGTTTATCGGTGATGTTATTGAGCCTTCAAAGGTTTCTAGTTGAAACCTAGTCATGTTTGATCAGCGAAGTGCATAAAGGTCTGTCTGTGATGTTATTGAGCCACCAAAGGTTCCCAGTTGAAACCTAGCCATTTTTGAACAATGAAGATAGACTTCTGCATACAAGTCTGTCGGTGATGTTTGAGAGCCTTCATGGCTTCTTTCGACAATTACGACCCATTATCTATGAGAAGTTTACCCAGAAGGCCATTCATGAGGGGAATATTAAAATTTGTTACTTAAAGTTTTGATCATTCGGCTTTAGAATGAATATCAAGGAAAGGTGATATGATTGGAAAGGTGACATTTGACACTAAAATATCCTCTTGCGGTTTTTTGTTTCATTAATTCAGTTACAAGTACAAGGTTTTAAAAATGGAAGACAACAAACAGAAAATTCGATACATTTTCGTTTTTCTCTTGTACCGGCGAAAAAGATAGCCGGGTGACTAAAATTGTGAAAGGTGTTTATCGTCCCATATAAGACTGTAACAACCAGTTACGTACAATTTTTGTTTCGTCGATTCCGTTCGGGTATTTTTGATGTTAGAGATGCACCTCGCATGTGGATACAACATCGTCGAAAATGTCTATAAAATATCAAAAATGATCGAAGTTAACAACATGTCAGCAGTCGTAAAGTTCAAAACCTAAAAATCTACATGAAAGCTGTTTTAAACCTTTTTACAAAGTGAATCCAAAAGAAGTTACATAAAGTTCACGCAAAAATAATGGATTTCTTCTTCCCCAGCCTAATAAAAGTATGGAAAAAAAAAATTATTGGAATAAATAATGAAAATAAATTGGAATAAATAAAAAAAAATAATGAAAAAAATGACTTTTTGAATCTACCATGTTTACTGTTGCTTACATTTTTCAAAGTCATTTTGCGATGTCATTTGCATTGTTTTCAATAAAGCTCAATTGTAAGATTGACATTGTTTGAAATATCACAAAAAAATAAATGACTATCAATCATATATTCATATCAAATATTGACACTTTACTTGAAAGAAAAAATATGTGACAATTTTCTGGTACTATTTATTTGAAAGATTTGATCTGCAATATAAATAAAGTAAACTTTTCAAATATTCAAATTTGTTAACTAGAACAAACTTCTAATAACGAAAGATATAAGAGACATTGTTTCATTTGAAATTCTATTCAATTTTAATCTATCAATATTTTTTTATCCAGAATTCAGTTTTGTTTGACATGGGTAGAATAATGTGGTATGGGTTGAATAATGCGGTTGTTTTTTGAAGGTAGAATAATGTGGTTGTTGGTGTGTAGTAATATTTTTAGTTGCATTTGTAAGAAATAGAATATCAATGTATATATACATAAATGATTATTTCCTGGGATTCAAATCTAGATAAATTATGGACTATAAACCATTTAATATTTAACTTGCTTGTAGATTGCTTATATCGATTAATCGATTACAGTCTCAGATAGAATTAAGGCCTGAAAATAAGCCACAAAATAAAGGGCAAATGATGGATGGAATATTGTGATTTTACCAATAGTTTTAGTCACTCCTGCAGAAAATACAAAATCAATCCATATATGCCCATCACTGTTTCTTGGGATGATTCAAGCTCAGATCAATTTTAATATATGGATTATTATAATCTTTAAATATTGACTTTTTATTTTTGTTGCTCTGTGTTATTACCGATTAAATGATTACAGTCTAATATAGAGTATTAAAAATCTAAAATGAAACCTAAAAGAAACAATAAATAATTGAAAACTCAGAACTTAATTGAAATGTCTCAATATCTCTGAACCCATTGCTTTCCGACAGCGCAAGCCAATGCCCTAACCAACTAGGCCACCGCAGTCGTATAATAAAAGTTAAATATGCTTAGGATTCATAAAATCTAATCTTTAACCTAACTGTTCCCTTCCGACAACGCAAGCGAATGCCCTTGCCAACCAGGCCACCACGGCCTTATAATGAAAGTTGATTATGATCAGTATTCATAAAATCTGATTTTTAAATTAGCTGTTGTCTTCCGACAGCACGAGTCAATGCCCAAACCAACCAGGCCACAGCGGCCTTATAAGAAAGTTGAATATGATTAGGATTCATAAAACCTGATCTTTAAATCAACTGTAAAATTTAAGGATGTGCTAATGGTACTATTTACAGTTTCATAAAACACATCGAAGTTCAGTATTTTTTTACTGAAAATCTCTGAGATGTGTAATGATCACTTAAAATAAGTACTGAATCTGCAATTAAATATTACTTAAATTTAAATAACAGCAGCTTTTTTTTTTTTAACTTAAAAAAATAGCTATGACAGATCGAAATTCTTCTTCTTTTAAGTTGTTTTCATTTCTTTATCCATTATATTTTTCAACACTATTACAGGATATTTCATTGATGAATAATGCAGGAGAAAGTATCGATTGTAAATTTCCTGCAATAAAAGACACTTTCTTGACTACAAAAGTGTTAGGGGGGAGGGGCATATGAATCAAGAAAAACAAATACAAATGAAGACAAATAAAAGTTGTAATCTAACTCATTCATCAAAAGTGATTGTAAAAGGTTTTCGGAAATCGGTTTTTCTAGCCTGATTCATCATCCTGACAAACAGAATAGATTTTTCTTTCCCATTTTTTTGCACCCGTTCTGTTTCCGAAACTTGCCATCATCTTTGGTTCACTAAGTCTTTACAGTCAGCCTTCTCAAATAGTCGTCACCTCCAGCTATGTCTACTCCCCCCTGGCTACTTCGAGAACCATATCCTTCGACCAATAGCAGAAGTTACGAGATTCTTTGATAAAAAAAAAGTTTGCCATATTTGGCGAAAACTCTTTTGGAAGTGATAAAAGAAAATCTTGTGATTGTGTTCTTATTTGAAACTAGACTAAATCGTGAACATTTTGTTTCAATCTAAAATACATTAATAAACCTTATTTACAAGTTTTTTGAAATTTATATAGATGTATAGATAGATATGGGGACGAAATGGTAATAATTTAATAAATAGATAATAAGTTAACTTGTTAAATCTATCTATCACCAAAACCTCTTTTGAACTTTAGTAAAGTAATGAGGTTCACACTAAACTAACATTCTCTTCTTCCCAATAACATCAGAAGATGTGAACAAAGTCATTCTATTGTTTAATAATCATGGACATTATTTGATCTTTTGTTGAGTTCTGTAAAAAAGGATAAAATAATATGAATTTTAACACTATTTGATTCGCAAAGATAAAATTCATTATTGTGCTACAAAATCGAAGGTTTTGGGCTTGATCCCATTTACTTGTAAACGTAAGAAAGGGAATGATTTCTAAATAGACATCTGCATTTAAGGGAATTCGAGAATTTTTCAGGTTTCTTTTTTGAAACATGCGAGTAAAGCCTATTATTTTGGCGAAATTTTCTTTCAAGGTACTGCCTACTAAATATCTAAATGCTTTAAAATATCCTTCAATTTTTAGGCTATCTATTATTCGGTAAGAAAGAATTTAATGTTCTTAGATGACAATCTCATTGCTGTAGCTCCTGTAAGGATTTCTGTTAGCTTCAATATATGCTTATTTTTATTGAAAATAATGACGACAGTGATTTTGCTGTACTTTGATGGGGGTGTTTATTTATAAATATAATACTTTTTTTACCTTTTCCTACAATAAATGACTTGCAGAAATAGGTGGTTGATTAAATATTCTCCTACCACAGCTGGATCTTCTCATTGGCATTTTGAGAAGATAGTGAACATTGCTTTCCTTTTACCTTTACTAAAAATTTACAAGTGACAAATACGAGTAATACATATGAACACCAAGTGTATAATTTTATACTTCGCAGTTAGTTTACAAGTTACAGAAAAAGTCACATCACTTGGCAATGATCACATATTTTTAAACCATGGTGAAGTTGATGTATTCATATTTGATGTCATTGTAGGAAAAAGTCTCTTCTGTCCAAATTTATTCATCATACCAAAAGAAAGACATTTAATTTTAATGAATTATGAATTAATCTATCTCTGATTTCGACAAGGATCAATAAAATCAATTTTTCCGAAAATAAATCTTTCGCAGCAGAAAACTACGAACTCTATTGTAAGGAACTAACAGAACATCCTTACAAATATTGCTTGCAGCTCTTATTTTTTCTTTCCTTAATGTAAAAATTGACATTAAGTTCACTAAATGGACAACATAACTTAAGTTTTATTATTAGTTTCTAAGCAAAGAATTTTACTCTTTATGGTACTTTTGTATTATCTCGTCAAAAATTTTCGCCAAATTAAATATTAACGTCAAACACGATATTATTGCCAAAAGGTCGACGGGATAATCCCAAAGTACAGAGTTGGCCATCCAGGTTCCCATAGTTACAAGCTAAATGACTCGGCTGCTGGTTGTTTGTGACTATGATGTAATTATTTACTATAATAAGTTCATAACTTTGTGTTTATGCAATTAACTGTTGAGAAACATTAAAGTAGGTGACTGTTTGTTATGTACCATTACTATCTGTGGACAAGTGAATGGTATCTTTAAACAGTAATCATTAACTTTCAATTTCTCTCAAGCCATTTGTGACTGTCGTTTATATAACAAATTTAATATAATTTAAAATAATACTTAAAAGTCTAATGATAAATTTTTAAACCATTGGGTTTGGTGAAAATGGTCGACGGGATAATCCCAAAATACCGCCAACTCTGCTTGATTTTCTTTTTTTACCAATAATTGGAGACTTTTATGATTTTTGATATAAATTAAGGATGAGGAAATGTTTTAGTGACTGATATAGCATGTATAAGTGTTGAAATATGAGAAGAAAAGAAACTACAATCAATGATTAGTTCAATTTTATTGAAGAAATTTTTCAATAAACAAAACACAGTCATTTAGAACAAAACATACAAACAAACAAGGAACATGATTCATCTGTAAAATATGAGTTTATATAAAGTGGTTTCCCATAGCCAAAAGAAGTGTCTCACGACTATAAGTCATGTAATCATAATGCTTATCAATGAAGGATTGCAATATTTTTCCCACTCTAGTAAGAGAGATCTTTCTAAGTGTTGAATTGTTTCCGGTAGTAATAAGCAAATAACACTCGATTTCCGTAAAATGCCTTAAAGTTGTTCTTTTAAATCCACCTTCGAAGAATAAGCAGGCCAATCTATTCCAGGGATATGTTTGTTGAAAATGCAACTGTCCACTAGTTGAAATCGATGTGGCTTCATCCAGTTCTGATTGCTATGTAAATATTCATTTTAAAGTATAAGCAAAATATAAGAGAAGTTTGAATCTTTCTTCAGTACTTTTCCATTTTGGGGAACCTTTGGCGAAATCATTTTATCTAAATCGCCAAGCAAAAAATAGACAATGAGACATTAATTTTAATTCATAAAACTATTTTTTTGATATAAATCTATTGCAAGCTTCTCCAATGCCTAAGTATTAAAATTTATATGGCAAGCGAATAAGAAATTTTAAAAAATAAATATAGATAAATAACAAAAATAAGCACTAACAATCCAGAAGCAACGGAATTTCAAACAAGCGTGAAAAGTAGTGAAAAAAGAATTCCATGTAGTAATATCGCGAGTTGTTTATTTATATATTCCAAATTTTTCGTGCAAAGCATGGTTATTTTTTTGAGTCTGTAAGCAATTTTGTTGGTTATTGTTTTAGGGCTTTTCCGAAATGGAAAAGTACCATTAATTCTTCATTTAACAAATTTCTTATTTATCATTAGAATAAATATAATTAAAATCAATTGTGAATATAAGATTATGATGGCACATAAAAAGGGCTTCCATTATAGTTTTTTTGGCCAAATTTTCCATAATTTTAGGCACTTACAAAGTGTTATGATTGATAATGCATTTGAACTAAATGGTTCTTGAAAAGGTTAAAGGGCAAGGAAAAACACCAATGTGAAAGATAAAGGGTAAAATTTCAATACCAAGGAGAAATAAAAGGCAAAATTTTGATTTAATTAATTTGTATAAGATAATCATAATTTTCAGACAAAAAAAATATTTCTGGGGTTTTAATTATGTTGTAAAATAAATAATGTAAAAAAATAATAAATGAGATAATTCAAAATGCAATTTCAAAATTGCTTCTAAGACTTTTTAAGAATGCGTATATATTCATCAATCTAACAATTTATTTCTTATGGGAAAATCCTGGAATTCAAAATACCTACCAATCAGATTATACAAAATACTACTGATAATATTCTAAATCAAATTGAAATAAAACCTAGAATACAATTTATTAAATAAAATAATTAAATTGCATTCTTCATAAATTGTTTCTAGGATATAATTAATTTTAAAATTTTGAGTTAAAATTAAAGATGAGATGGTTAAATTGAAAAAATAATTTTGAGCGCATTTTTAAATTCGAATATTTGTAACGCTTACCTAAAAATTTATTAAATAATATAACAAGATGGTTTAAAAATTAACTTTTAGAATTAAATTAATCATAAATCTTAAATAAAATTGTCAATTTAAATTCAAGTATCATTTATTAAGTGTATGGTCAGCTTAACTTTTCTTTCCCTGTTGGCAACTGCTCTCGTCTTCGGATCAACAGTTCGTAGATTCGATTCTCACCTCAGTGAATATTTAGCAGTTAAAAATCCTCTTGACCTATAGGTCATGATCCAGTAGGCTTTTGAATTCAAAGAGTAGCCAGAAAACGACAAACGAACTTTTTAAATATTTTTGAACTTACAATACTAGTTTTATACGCATGAAATATAATTCCCCCCCCCCCCATAAAAAGCGTTTTTTTTGGAGGGAAGGGGGAGAATTCTAAAAAAATTTTATCATTGCCTAATGAAAAATTTAGGTCTCCTTCTTATTAAGTTATTGTTTGTAAAATACTGTCTAAAGTTTTTCTTAAATAGTTGATAACAAAACTTTCTATTACAAAATGTCAAAGCAAATCAAAAAAATATTCTAACAAAAAATTCTCGAATACCAATTCTCTAACAAAAATTCAAAACAAATTAAAGAATAAATTAATTAAGAATCCTTAGAAATTATTTTAAGATTCCTAGAAATGATGTCTTGAACCTAATTAAATTACATTAAGCACAAATATTTCATTATAAACTGAATTAGTTAATTATTAAAGACAAATTAATGTAAAATTTGTACATATAACTTTATACTGTTTATTATTTTTTCTTGGGAATTTTACTTCATTTATAAAAAAATTCGTAACACACTTACTAAGCAGTATTGGTATTCTAAAATTTGTTCTTTTCCATGATTTATATTTTGATTTCGATTTCTAAATTTTGAAACAATTGGAAGCATAAGAGTATGTTAATGTTGTCGTATTTTTATTTATTTTTTTTACCGTTTAATTGATTATTAAAAATTAAGAGGAGCATCAATATATATATATATATATATTAAAATTTCAGAACTTTGTATCGAATTTGAAAAATAATATAATTAGAGGATTCTACATTTGTGAATTCTCTATTAAGAAGTTTGGGCGAAAAAGATCAAAACAGAACAATTACTTAAGTTAATGGAGAAAACATGCTTCCTTAGAAATTAATGTCAGTTTTGGCGAGAAATAATCACGCCAAATACCCCACTGAAGAAACTTAGCAACCCTTAAAAACCGGAACAAGCCTAACTTGGAAGAAGAGGAAAAAAAGGATCTGTATATATATATAAAAGAGATCGGAAGAAACTGCCACATTTGAAATTCTAGCAGTTCACATCTGAATTTAATATGTCTCCCCAGCAGTAGAGCAGCAACGCTGGATCATTATTATATTATTTATCTGAACATCAATCAAAAATATTCCGGGGGGTGCAGGAGTCTAAGGGTAGGGCGTTGTTATGGGGGCAGAAAACTCTTTTACTCTTACTCAGCTGTATTCCTGATGAGGCACCAGTAAAACTTCAGTTAGGCGAAATACTTTTTCTAAGTCCCCCTGAAAAAGAAGATAAATAAAATGTTATAGCAAGATAAGATCTTGGTTGGGGGTGGGCAGGGGGTGGAAGGTTAAAGAAGAGCTTTTGTTCAATGAAGCAATGGTCAGTTACAAATTTAATTTATCTTCCTCTACTTCCACCATTTTGGACATTAACGTGAAAAGGCAGATATCGGAGGGGATGATCTTCTTTTGTTTCTTCTTGTTCATCGCGTTTTTTGGCAGATTTATAGTTTTAATGCTTCTTGTAAGATGGTTGGGGGTTGCTTAAGCGCTGTAAAATCAATTTGAAGTGTTATGGAATAATGGAAGGAAACTTTTTACAGTCAGTAATTTCTGTGTTTTAAGATTCTGAATTTATGTTAAAATTAGCAGGTCGAGACTTTCTGAATGAAAAAGCATACTTAACTTTCGAGACAAGAGTGCGATTTGGAAAAATAACGATATCTATTCTTTTAACAATTTTTGCTATTTACTAAGTTTTATTTAAAACGCTCTTTTGCACCATGAAGAGTGATCGCTATTATAGATTACTTATGTTAAAATTAGCAGGTTGAGGCTTTCTGAAGAAAATAGCATACTTAGAGCTTTGGAGACAAAATTGTGGTTTAAAAAAATAACAATATCTATTCTTTTAACAATATTTGTTATTTACTAAGTTTTGTTTAAAACACTCTTTTGCACTACGAAGGGTGGTCGCCATTATAGATTACCTATGTTATAATTAGCAGGTCGAGGCTTTCTGAAGAAAAAGCATCCTTAGCTTTCAAGATAAAATTGCGATGTGGAAAAATATCTTATAAAAAAAAATATAAAAGATATCTTTTCTTTTAACAATATTTGTTGTTTAATAAGTTTTATTTAAAACATTCTTTTGCACCAAGGAGAGTGACCACCATTATAGATTATTTAAAGAAAAATCAATGTGGGTGTTGAATAAGTGAAATCTTTTTAATTATTTTGAAGTTGGTATTTATTTCATCGGCGTTCCAGTGATTTTTGATTGCCAGCATATTGGGAAAATCATTACATATACTTTTATAAAAATACCAAATATTATTATTTTTATTCAAAAATTAATGTATTATTTATATAAAATTGTGGACATGTAGAAAATAGGAAGAGTCCTATAACGCGCGTTTCCCCCTCCCCCCGTTATCAGTCACGCTTTGATGCCAATTTCTCAAGAAGAGATTTGGAAGGTTATAGACCATTGTATAAGCAAATTTATAGAATTTAAATCAAAATTTTAATTTAAACTAATTACGAGGCTATAATAAAAATTGCGAAATCAAACGTAGCCTGTGTTTTAATTTAGCAAAACGCCAAAACTCTGAAAAAGGCTTCATTTTATTCCTGCACCTGTTCTCAAATCAACTCCGGATTCAAATTCGGCGGAAAAACAACATTAAGACTGTATTTTTATAGGTTTTTTTACCAATCTTATGATTTAATTATTCAAAGAATAAAAAATATGTAATTAAAATAGATATTCCTAAATTTGGCTTTATCTTTCGGCATGTTCAGGTAAAACCCATTAAATTATAAATTGGTAAAATCAAATGCGATTGTAAAGGAAGTTTTCCACGATTCCATCAAAACTTCTATTAATAAAATATTTAAAGTTCTTTTCAAAAAAATTTCAGCCTGATAAAAATTTTCAAATGTTCTATAGAATTTCTTTTTGGAAACATATTCATAATTGAAGTTTATTTTCAATAAGATTTTGATAATGAGCAAAATTTGAGTCCTACATATTTGCTTTTTTTTATCGAACAGATCAATTTTATGTTGATTTAAACTGATAGTCTAGATCAAATTAACCCTTGTTTACATGAAGTGAACATGTGTAAAATTATAAACAAAACAAAATAGATTAATATATATATATTCAAATAGATTACAATCCACCAATCAATATACTTTTTTGGATTCAGTTTAAAATAGGGTAACCCTTGGTTTGGCAAAAAATATTACGGATAAAATTTATTTTCTAGTAACCCTGGTACTTTCAAAGCTTTAAGTAACGTTGCTTTAGGATTGCTATTTAGTTATTCACATTTTTGCGCCTATCTTGGTTTAAAAAAAAATTCCAAAAAAATCAAGAGGTACCCGTAAGTAATCTTTTACCACTTTTCTTATAAGTAATATCTGTTAGACATAATGATTGGTCAACGGTTTTTATCAAAATACAGTATTCAAACTTTACTGTTTAAGCGCAATACATTTGGAATGTGATGCAACTTGGATTTTTAATGTAATACAACTTGGATTGAAGAATTAGTTTCATATTGAATACTCTAAAGTAGACTCTAATGGTGGTTAAACCCTAGCAGAGTCTACACCCTTGGCTTAAATGATTTTGGTTGGCGATAAATTTCGCCATTCTTGGTAATCCTACTTTGATACCCTAGATATGATAAACATGTCTATTTCTGGAATTATTTTTTCGCCATTTTATTCTGCCTTGGTGCTTTTTCTCAGTTTGTCAACAAGGGTGTGGGCTCTCCTAGGATTTTACTCTAAAGGTTCAATTATTTTGAGATTAGGTGATTGTGCGGGCCATGGTAGATGTTTAACGCTATCTTCATCTTCATGAAAACATGATTGAACAAGTTTTGCTGTATACCAATACATTGATATAATCATAGGTATCTTTATCATCCAGGAAAATTCCATCTACAGCAGGAAACAAAGTTTGCATTATAAGATAAACCTGGTCCAAAAGTTTCTCCCTAGTGATCTTTTCTTTCAGAACTACAATTGATCCAGCAGAAAATCACGACACAATTCCCCATATGATGGCGGATCCACTTACATGCTTAACAGTTGGAGATATCACGAACAAATGAAGGAATTAGTTGCTTGTGCAGGTTTCTTTTAAGATTGGCCTGTCCTGTTGTAGGGAAAAAATGAGGGGAAGAAATACTATCACAATAAATTATTTTCCGAATAATTATAATTTTATAAATTCAAGTATTTAGTGATTTTATGACAAATTATTTTTTTGAACATATTTGTGTGTATTTTATAAATCCCGTTGTGTAATTTAGAGATAATTGTAATTTTATAATTAAAAGTGCTTAGTGCCTCCCGCCCTGTCTAGTTGTCGGCTTGATTGACTAAGAATAGAAAGGTCCTGGGTTCGAATCTCGGTTCGGGAATAGATGTACTCTTTCCTGTCTTAGTCCTTTCCTTGTATAAACGGGTTGTAAATGGTTGCTTACCCTATGAACGTGTACCTACGACATGTGTGTACTTAGGAAGTCTGACTCCACATTAAATTACTGTTCAATTGGAAAAATGGAACAGCGCACCTCATCCTGCCAGCCTAGCTGCCACAACACAACAGCATCAACATAGTGTTTAGTCATTTTGTTTATATATATATATATATATATA
>JAPDSC010099604.1:42970-80320 GCA_026290005.1 Latrodectus geometricus | reverse complement strand
AATTTTTGGACTTGACGACCTAAATGCTCAATTTTTAAAGCACTGTACTACAATGATTATGACTAGCATCTCATGAGTGTTGTACAAAGAAACGTTTGGAAAATTTGTCGTGGGAACTCAGTATCCTTTAACTCACATAAACTTTTGGTCAGAAAAACGCCCACCTCGAAAACATCTTGATTAAGAGCTTTAAGTAATTTCCGGAGATCCAGAATATTGAAGCCTATTTCTACTGCTGATTTTATTAAGAACTCTTGATGGTTACATTAAAAAATGCTTAGCATTTTAGCCAGATGAGCATCTTATCATTCTAATGTTTCATCAACTCCACTTTTTCTCACAAAGAAAAGCATTTTACCACAACTCTATGGGTCATCGAAATTTTTATCTCCATTACAGCTGAAATCATCAGCCCTTGAAATTGGGATAAAGAATAAGATGTAGATACTGTCATTAATGTGTACTCAAAATATAGACACATATTGCTTAATGGGTTTCCAGAATGTTACATACTATTTCGATTCTGATATTCGCTGGATATTCAGCTAAATAGAGCACAGATCAATATTTCAACAATCTCGCAGTTTCAGACTTGAACTATTTTAAGCTGAGAGCAATATTCGTAATTTACATATAAAATTTCAATGATGATCTTCAAGTATTGCCATATCTAGTTCTGATCCTCCAAAAAATTCTAGAAAATTAGCAGTAGCTCAACTCATAAGTAACGATGCTATTTCATCTCTTGAAAATTTCACTGAAATAAGTCTTCAACTTCAAGAAACATAAGGGATAAACTTCAAGTATTTTAACATTGAACAGACAGCAATTATTTACAGAAGAAAATTAAGTAAACTGACATTATTAAAATATCTTTTAAATTAATTTTATGTTTATGTGAAATTTAAATTTAAAATAATGAATCAATGCATTTAAAATAAATTGTGATTTGTTTGGCAAGCACATATGCAATTGAAGAAAGCTTTCAGATAGTCAATTTTGATAAGCAGATTTTTAGTTGCCATACTGAAACGTAAAGAACAAGGAAACAGACAGCATTCTTAAGAGAACAGGAAACTACATTGCTTGAATCAAAACCTTGTGCTAAAATCAATATATGAAAAAAAAGAACAAGTTTATGAAGCAATTATTAAATGCAACAAAAAATGTAAGAAGATATAAAGATAAAGAAGTGTCTAAAAAGTGTGAAAAATTGAGAAATTTACATACGTATTGACTGTCTATTGTCGGTATTCCACCCGATGGAGTAAAGACCTACACAGATGGTAATAAATTGGAATGCAGTAGAACTGGCAGCGGTGTTTCCATCGAGCTCCCCAATTACTCCATCACATTTTAAAAAAAGAAATGCTGAGCACGGGTCTGTCTCTAGATCAGAACTTATCGCAATAATGAATTGTCTTTCCCTATTTCCCTCATCAAAGAAGAGAAAATAGTTGGAGATCTGGATCCAGTCAGACAGTCGATCCTCGATTCAGCATCTCTCGTCTTAGCCTTCCATCGGCGACTGTACAAGAAGAGACATTCCAATATTATTAAAAACTCTCTCAGATCAGCATCATATCCATCTACAGTGGGTTTCCTCGTATGTTGGCCTTCCCAGAAATGAGGTTACCGACGATCTTGCGAAGGCTGCTTCCAGCGACCCTGTGGACCATGAAGACCCCATGCCTTTGTCATCAAGAAAGATTTTCTCCATGGCCAGGGAGCCTACTTGCAAGTCGTGGACTGAATCTCTTAGTCATCCATGGTACTTTCAGAAACACCGCGAAGCCACCATAACATCCAGGTCCTCTAGGGTACATCAGAAGAATTCTCAAGATTTTCCTACTGGCCTCCTGAGATGCATTGCTTTTGAGAGGGGCGAAAAAACTTTTCCTCCATGCCCGAAAGCAACGTTGGCCCTTCTCTCCTCAGCATATTCTGACTTGTCTTGGTTTCTCATGTGAAGAGGCTGCGGCAGAACTTCAGCTGTTTTTGGACTTTCTGAACATTTTTGTCCTCATGGATCTGGTCTTGTTATGCTAGATCAAGTGGGGGATTAGTCCCACCCCAACCATGTATTGGATCTAGAACAATAAACTAAGAAAACCATAAAATGCAAGATTAAAAATTTAATTTAAAAATAAATTGTTCGTAATATGTAATTCAATAAGTAAAAAATAAATTATTGAAAAAAAAAACAAATTTACCGTTTTCTTCTTATGGTATTAATTTAATATTTTTACAGATAAAATACATATTGATAAAAATATGAAAAAAGTTTTTATTTCCTTAAAATTACTAAATGTTTCGTAAGATAAAACATTTAATTTAAAATGATTTCTTTTTACCACACATTTGCTAAAAAAATATGTTTTTATAATAATTTGTTATTTAGACTTAATTTTAAGAGCTTGAAACTTAAGAAATTTTATGGACTCACAGTAAACTTATTGTATGAATTTATACACTCGAAAAATTTTAATTTGAACACAGGAAAATTCATTATAAATACGTATTAAGAAGCTTAACAGGCTTTGTCAGTACCAAAATCTATATAAGATTTCTAAAATTTGTGATAATTTTTTTAGATTATAACAAGTATAAAATTTAAACATAATGCAAAATAACTGATACTGAAGAAAGCTAGGTAAAATTCTATTTTAACTGACCACTTGGCGAAAGCAGAAAAAACGGCGACATTTTCTCCCCAACTGATATTACGCGATTTCACGCGAATTTGTGGATTACGATTTCAAATATTTAAGATATTTTACAGATGCGTTGAAAAACAAAATGATAGAATGATTTTTACTCAATTCATAAGAATATATATTATGAAATATAAAAAAGTAAAACGTGAAAAATCATGACTGCTTAAATTTTTCAGATATTTAATTATATATTATCGTTTTATATAATATTTCTTTTTAATTAATTGAGTAATTTAATTAAACTATTAACGTAAATAACATCCTTTTTAAATTTTATTTGGAAAATTTTCATTTTCTTTTGTATCACACTTATTTGCAGCGTACTAACATAAACAATTCTTAATTTTCCAATTTAATTTCAAATTCAGAATTATTAATTTGAAAAATAAAAGCACTTTCTCATTCCATTCAAATCCATTTATGGAATCTTTACTCTCGCTAATACTCACACTTTTAAAATGAACGCACAATTGTTCACATATTCTTCTAAAAGACAAACTACAAAGTAATGTCTACATGAATCCATTCATGAATTCTGAGCGATTGCTTGTTATAATATGCTTAAAAGGAAAACGTTTCTTATATCTCATAATCCTCATTAATTATTTATTTTTGAAATTTTCGGCCCATAAAAATAAGAATATTATTATTTTTTTATTTAAGTCTCCAAAAAAATTATTTAATTATCTACAGATTTAAATTTTTATCTGACAATATTATTTTTTATTTATTTTGATAAAATTTTCTTCGTTTCCGTATTTTGGTTTCTTTGAAATTCTAAGACGTCCTTCACTTTAAGTTTTTGAAAATAAATTAAACAAAAAAAACCCTCACAGAATTTCTATTAAGCTATCTGATACTACTAAAATATATCGTTTCTATTTAAAAAAAAAGGTATTATTATATTTTAATCAGAAGTAGGATTAAGGAGGCCACGATCAACTAGTGAACATTTTGGTGTGATCACCGATGCTAGTTTTTATGACCCCTATATCTAAAAATATATTAATTATTACTCCAAATCATTATTGAAGATGATCGAGAGGTAAAAAATAGCTTGTGACCCAAAAAATCTGATTACTCTTGATTTTAAACTCATAAGCACATCCAAATACTTTTTTATTCAGAGATGAAATTAATAACGTCACTGTATCGCAAAAAATAGTTATGGCAAAAATTGATTGATTGATTCACTTGTTAAAAATCAATTGAATCAATCAATCAATCAATGAAAACTTTTCTTTTTATAATGATAATAATAAATTTCAATAATTGCATTAAGTATAAATTTTACAAACATAATTTGATTATTCAGATAAAATATCATTTTTTTACTTTGAGCAATTTTTTTAGATTTGTCTCAATTAAAAATGGATTTCATTAATAAATAAATATAACATCATTCTGATTTTTATGAGCATGAAACGTGCATAAAAGTGTGAATAACAAACAATTCATGAAGAATATTTAATTAAGTATGATTTTTTACGAAATATTTTTTGAAATACAAAAATACAGTGATTATTTAACAGAAAGGAATACTTTAAAACACAAAATTATTTGCCAGTGGCATATTGAATTTAAAAATAAATATTCTATGAAAACTTAAAAATCAGCTAAAAATGAACTCACTTAAGATGTTGCATCAGTTGTTTTGTAACGAAAATAAAGTAATATCACTCAACTATTTAATGACATAATACAAATATTAACACACAAAACAGGTTAATTAAATTTATTCAAGTAATTCAGTAAATTTAGCTTATTTTTTTTACTAAAACTCCATTAAAAAACTACTTTCAGGTTAAATTTTTACTCTAGAATGTGTAAAAAGTCTTCTTAGAGAAATACTTATGAATATGTGATAAAATCTGAAATACTAAAGTAATTTTTAAGACTTTTTGCTTACATTTTTCCTGTTTATTTTTTTAGTAAAGAACAAGAGAATAGATTTAATGAATAAATTTTTTTTACTCATTTTTATTTACGTATTTGATAATTTAAACTTTAGATCATTTCCTTTTTTTTATTCGAATTTATATTTCTGATATATTTGACTTTTAATGCAAAATCTAGAGGAATTCAGGGTCAAAGTTTGTCCTTCATAACTTTGCAACGTCAAAAAAGCTTTCAAACTACTAGTTCATAACAATCATATTTGTAAAATTCTTTTATAAAGCAGTTGATCTCCAGATAATAGAACAGACTCAATATTTAATCATGATTCATGATTTATGAATATTTAATTATGATTCATGACGTCGTCATGATTTAGATACAGTTCTCTAAATTATACTCTTATAAACTATGATTTTCTCTTTGTTTCGTCACAGCAAATATGGATTTTACTTTTCTGATTTTAATTTTAATAATTCTGAATTACTTTTAAAGCAAGATATTTAGGTATTACTAATATTAGTAGATTTCTCTTAATTACTTTTAAAGCAAGATATTAGAGAGATGGTATATGCCAACAAATTTAAAATCATGAATAAAAATTTTAATTTGATGAAGAACAACCACTATTTTTTAGAATAATCTGATAAAGAAGAAGAATTTAAATCGTATTAATACAAAATAGATATAATGATTGAAATGTAGCATAATAATTTTATGGAGCAAAATTCAAATGACATAACCATAACTTTTAACCAACGTTTTACGCAGCTTTTTTTTATTTTAAAATGCAATGATTTTTTTGTGACAGAATAAACATTTTAATAACCATCAACTAAATAGTTTAAGGTTATTAAAATGTGGATTTTTTCTTGTTAATTTATTGTTGGAATAAAGATCGAATATCATCATGATCATTATTTTAGGCTCAATAATTTTACTTAGCGAAATTTTATGGTATTACTTCTGTTTTCCTAATAGCTTGGATTTTAAACCCACATTAAAATGATCGATAATATGAATTACTGTGGTTTTCTTGTTGACTTTTTAATGCTTTTCTTTTTATTATAATAATTTTGCTTGAATATTATAATAAATAAATACCCGTGTATCTTTATATCTAATATATTAAAAGAAGTTTTTATTTTTTGTTTAAAATCCCTGTTTATAATTGCTGCCTTTCGCCATTTCAATCGAACTAAATTTTAGAACTTTCTCCTTTTAGTTAATAAATTTGAGGTTTTATAGTTTTATTAGTTGGTCTATACTTTGGTGTTGTAGCTTCTTTAAAGAAATTTTGACGTTTAAGTGTGATTGCGCAAATTTAGTGATTTTTGTTTTGGTTACAGATGTCATATTATCCATTTGGGGCGATCAAAATAGCGCCAAAAGGACAAAATATTTCTGTTTTTGTTGATAATGAAATTTTTTAACCGACTTTGTACTCCGTGCTGTAACACAATTTAGCGCTGCTATAAAGTATTATGTTATTTTGTATAGTATTATCTAAAGTAATACATAGTTATTGACTACATTTTTTGCATGTAAGATTTTTTTGTTTCAAAATCGTAGTATATCATGTTTGAAGTTTTACAATGGTTTTCTTATAGCTTATGACTTATTAATTTAAATATGCAATTATAAATATTTCATTATTCCTTCAAACTTTTCATAATTTTTTGAATTTCAATATTTTTGAAGTACGAACTTGATTTCAAACAATTTAAAATATAAGCTCATCATATTGAGCATTTTTTCAGAAATTTTATTTCACAAGCAATGAAAAGTATAGAAAAATTCTAAATGTTAACATTTATGTACACATCATTTGCAATAGCATTGTTTTGTGTGTTAAATATTATACCTTTTTTAATTTTTATTGGAAAAGCTATTTACAAATGTTATACATAAAAAGATTTCTTTTTAATAAGAAAAAAATTATTATCACTGCAAAAATATTTACAAAAGTACTGCTGTGCGGTTAAAATTGTAATATCATGAAGAAAAGCAGAAATGAAGTTATTTATTGTACATAAGCAGAATAAAAAAAAACGTAACAATTAAATTTGTTTGCAATTTTGAAGTTTAAAAGGGTTTCAAAAATAGTAAAAGTAACTGTGTCCCTGTAGTTTAAATGACCCTTAATCAAAAGATGGCCTTTCTCAGGCGTAGAAAAAGGTACACAGCTACTATGAAATTTTTGAAACACGCACAAAACTGAGAGAGTTGAAATATTTTATTCTAGCAAATTATTCCTTACAGATTAATTGCATATTTAATAGAGAATAAATTTTCAAGGGAAGAAGAAAATGAATTCATGCTAGAACATAATAGTAATGGTACTTGTTATTAATTCAAAGGGAAATAAAATTAAAAAGAATCCGTTAAGCATCTCCCCAATCAGGATTCAAAAATAAAAATATTGCACTTAATTGGTTAATGAATTTCGCAGAGATCACAGTTCTTTTAAGATGTATAACACACAAGAAGACGGTTGTTAATTGAAATTCTGAAAGATGTATCTGCTATACGGAAAATGTTTATCGATGATAATCACTACATCCTATAACAATATACCAAAATGATACAGATGAAACTTAACATTAAATCAACCACACTATTCATAGCAAAATTCATGAATAGTTGCAAAAATAATAGTTTTCCGCCGTTGTGAGTTCTCTATAATTTAACAGAGCATTAAAAAGAGGAGTGTACCACAAAAGAAGCCTTTAAGAGGATTAAAGATGATGACAACCACATTCTTTCTAGAACTATAAATGATGATGAAGAAGGCCTACCTTTTTCTTCTCATGAAGAATGTAAAATTTATTTACAAATTTCATAACGCCCATAGTGATGAAAAGAGAACATGTCATGGAAATGACATTTTCTGCAGAAAAGTATAATTTTCTAAAACTATCAAATTGGAAGAACAGAAAATAAGTCACAAATGTTTTCTGTCCTTCCAGCAGTACGCTTTAAAATGTTTTCTAAAAATTTGTCAAAAACATAAAGTTAGAATTTTCCAAAACAATCAAATTGGAAGGACCAAAAACTACCACAGCTGAGTAGTACGCTTCAAAATGTCTTCTAGAAATTCTTCAAAAACAAAAGTTAGAATTTTCCAAAACCATGGAACTGGAAGGACAGAAAACAGTCACAGCTGAGAAGTATTCTTCAAAACGTCTTCTAGAAATTCTTCATAAAATAAATATTAAAAGATTCACATCCTTCATTATATCGATGCATTATTCATTATATTGATGTCATTATATTAATTATATCGAAATATACTTCAATATAATGAATGATCCTTCATTACATCCAAGTCCTTATATCGATCTTCATTATACTGATGCATTAAGTATCGTCATAAATCGATGCATCATGCATCATTATATCGTTCAGAAAGATTGGCAACTAAATTTCATCAACAAATGCACATCAAAATAATCGAACGTAGAACCTATTTATCTGATTTAACAATGTGTGATTGGAGCTATAAATGCATGATCAGGAAATGGATAGTTTAAAAACTTTTCTTCAGATCTTTGGAAAATTGATCTTTCCAAAAATGAACTTTGGAAAATTGTCTTCAGAAGAATATTAATGCTGGAAGCGACTACTTAACACTCATAAAATTTGGACAGATAAATTTTTAAAATCTAAATATATTGTAAGGATTTCTGGCTGATCCACTGAATCCACAATTTTTGAGGAATGCAATCATATTAGGAAAATATAATTAGTTAATTACTTTGTAAATATTTTACAATTATAATGTTTATTTGCATTAAGCTATTATAAAAAGAAATAGTGAAGTTCCTTTTATAAGGAGAACTTTTTCTTTTAAATTCATTTTAAGCTATCAAACAATATTTATTTGAGTAATTAATTTTTATTAAAATATTTCCATTTTTAATTAATTAAATCTTGATTTTTTATAACTTTCTGTAGTATATTTAATATGTTTATTAGCAGAAATCAATACTTTTTTTAAAATGTTTATTTTTCAAATTTTTTATTGTATATATTATTTTTTTAATTAATATGTATTTCAGGCAAAACAAATTAATGATAAAAGGCTAGTATTGATAAAATAATTATTTATTTAAGTGCTGAAGCAATAGAATCAGAACACTTAGCATAATGAAATTTTTAAATTATTTCTCTTTTTAAAAAATTAATTACTTATGGAAATAATACAGCGATTATTTTGTAATTATTTGCTTGTTTTGTAGATCACATCATTAATAGTAATAACTCAAAATCTTTGTCAGAAATTTTAATTCATTTTATTGGTGATATTATATAAAAACATAAACAAGTTTCAGGATATTTTTAAAATTTTCAAAAATATTACATCTTATTAATTATTAAATATCTGAAATCTGCAAGAAAAGCATTTAAATATCTAGTTTCTTGAAAAAAAACAATATCCTGAAATTATTTTCGTAACATATATTGTAATTTCTAAATATTTATAATATTAATTAAAAAATTTCTACTTTTTTAGACAGTTTTATTTTTTATAATTTTATAAGTTTGATTCCAATGAATGAAATTTTGTTTTAGAAATTCTGTAACTGTTTCATGTAATTTACATATTTTCATTGTGAAAGTAATTTCAGTAAAGTAAACTTTAATGTTTCAAAATAAAATAATAGAAAGTTATAAATTTCTATAAAAAATTCAACATTCAAACTAAGGTATTTTGAAAGCATCTGTTTATTACTTTGTTGAGCACCTCTAGATTATCTTGAAAAATGGTTTATATTGTAATGCATTCATAAGAAATTGTTGCTATTGAATTACTAAGTCTCTGATTACCACTCAAACTGGGATTACGTATTTCTGTATTTCTTTAAGTAACAAGTTTAGTTATAAAGACAAATTTAAATTAAATATTATGTGATATAAAAAGATAAAGAACAAATTCAAAAATGTATATAAAAAATTCTATCACTTTATCTATCATCAAGCTGTATTTACACAGTACAATTTACTTAATTTTGAATTTTAATTAAATTTGTAATCAAATTTCTTATTTGTCATCGTTATAAATAAATTAAATATTTATATAGTTGAAAAATATTATTTGTTATTTTTTTATAACTATATTTTTCTTTTTCAAGTAAAATATAATATATTTGCCAATTTAACTGATATTTATTTTATTAAAGAAATTATAGAAAAAATACATGTAAAGGTGTTTCATCAATAATTAAAATTTTAATTATAAATTCAAATACTTATTAATGTATTTTAATTAATATTTATTTAATAATATTTGAAAAATAATAATAAAAATAATATCAAGAATAATATTTCAAATTTTATATAGAAAAAGTACTATTACAAGATTATTTAAATTTCAAATCCACCAATAGTGTTTTAAATTTCCGAAGCAATATCGATTTTCTAGTTCTAAAATTTCAGTTACTTTCAGTTTTTGTCTATCAAAAATAACAATTTTAAAACAGTTTAATATTTCTTTAATAATAATAATATTTCACCCCAAAATTTTTGTTTATAATTTTGGTTATTTTCCTACTATAGTCTGATACGCTTTTTAACGAATTGTATTTTCTTATTGTATTTTCTTGCATTTCACATGTAATTTTCAAAGCAATTTTTCTCACTTTCATAAGTTATTTTCAATAGTTAACAGTACATAAACATAAGATCTAAACATTGTAAGCAAATCATATATATATATATATATATATATATATATATATATATATATATATATATATATACGTGTGTATTCTCTTTAATGTTATTAAAATTTTTAAAATAATTCGCGTAAGAAATATTAAAAGCTTTTTTAAATCTACGCACACAAAAAAGATTTTTTTTATCTTACTCATTAACTATCTTAGTTAAATTTAATTTCATGCTTTTTGTTCATAAATTTTCTGATGAAAGATGTTTCAAACGGACAAAATTTGCAAAACACGTACTCTGGTTTTAATTATATACAATATCTTGTATTTTTTCTCATACAACTATTAGAAAAGGAAGTGTTAATGCTTATGGAATTCATTTTTGGAATTCGATACTTTGTTTATTAATAGATGTTTCTATAGTCTTAAAAATTCTCCAACTACTCAAATTATATATTAAAAAATGGTTTGAATATTAAACTTTATTTCAATTGTAAGCACAAAAGATGAAATTTTATCTGAACTGAAATTAAAATTTAAATAAAAAAAACAAGCCAATATTTCTTTAACATTTAATAAGAACTTTTTTCACAAAATATCTTCAAACGGTCATTAAATCATTCGAAACAGTTCTTCAAAAGCAGTTTAATGAGACCTGAAAGAAATAAAGAAAATTTGATTATTATTTGCTTCAAATGAGAAGTTAAAAACACAAAAATAAATTATAAATAATACACAAATTTCAATCGAAAAGCAATTTAAAATACGCGTAAAATAATTTCATCTTGCTTATTAACAAATAGAAAAATATAAATAAAAAGCAGTGCTTCCACAAGTAAAAATTAAAATTAGAAACTTCAAGAGAAAAACGATATTTTTCCAGCTAATAAAACAATCAAAAAGATTTCATCAACTGGCTTTCAAAAGTTTTCATTCGTTTCTCAAATTCTCAGCTTGCTTTCCAAATCATTTAGAATATTTTTTTTCTCTATCTTTATTTCGTACTTTTCGTTCATTAAATTTTTCCGCTTTAATGGCAACATCAAAGGAAAAGTTTCTTCATGTAATACGTTCCTATGAGCGGGAAGGCACAAAAGATGGTCTGCTTCTTTTCTTAAACAGACTTTTCGTTGTGATTAATTTGCGATGATCACCTAGTGGTTGTAATCGTTACTGATGTGTGTCTGAGGGCTAACGAAGCATTCAACTGCCGATGATTGGTGGGGGCGGGGGTGGACAGTGGGGGGAGGGATTGGAATCTTATGCAATCTAGACTGCCTGCTTGATTTGCATTCATTACTTATTCACCCAAAACAACTCATTTACATAGAACGCTGGTTTGGGAAAATTTCTCTTGTATCAAAGCTCGAAATTAGGAAAAAGGAAAAAAAATTAAAAGCAGTAAGAAAGAGAAAAAAAATTCGATCGCCTTACCCACGGAGTAATGTTTTTTTAAGCATTGTTTTACTACTTTCTTTCAAGTTTCAGAGAGTTTTGTGTATAGTCTTATATCGTTCAGGAAGAAATGATGCTGCCTTTTACAGGAGAAAGGAAAAAAAAGGAAAAACGGGAAAACCTCTTCTGCATAATAGCTAAGCCAATTACAAATGTGTGTTCTTATCCTTCTCGATACCGCTTGAATTTTATGTGATACGCGTTCGAAAAGGAAAAAAAAGGAAAAAGAATGCTAACTCTGGAAGTTAGAACGGTTGGAAAAATACGTCGATTTTAAATAACTCACTCAAAGTTCAGATATGTATTCAAATTATTTTACGCTGGTTGTACGTAATTTGCTGAAATTTATATAACATTTCTTATTAAAGCAAGGAATTTGTTCTTATAAATTTTGGAATAAAAATTTGAAATCCATATTTGTTTACGTTTTGCAGGAAAGTTTGAAAAACTACAGCTTGTTACAGAATTTAAATTGTTAAGAAAAAGCAATTAAATTGTTTGTTTTCTTTATTTCAAGGTGGATCATTGGAGGAAATATTTTATATAATAATTTTGAAATATTTTATAAAATATATATCAATTAGAAGAAAATAACTAGTTTTCGTTAGTAACTAATTTTGTAAGCAGCTTAGTGGTTACAAATTATGTAAATCGCATATATTGATTAGCATACGATTTTACAACCATTTGGATAAAAAATAAAATAGATTACACATAAAAACAGCAAAAAAATATTTCATAAACTGTTGAGAATGACGAGCATTAGAGAATGTTTGATGCATTATTTTTGAGAAAGGTACCAATAGAAAATGATTAGTTTTAATTAGTCATTAAGTGACTAGTGAATATGAATTACCTAAATTATATACTTCTCCCTGATATAGGATTTTCCAATCAATTGGAAAAAAATTAAATTGGTTAAACACCAAATAATATTTTAAGTAATCATAATTAAATTAATTATTTTTACATCATTTTGACAAAAGATAATTTTTGGGATTTTTGGCAACTAAAGTTGATTTAATTGAGAGGAGATTTTGATAATATCGTATTGTTAAAGAATGAGCTCGACTCTTAAATTGGAAATCCCTTTTTAAACTTTCTAATCTTACCTATAAAGTGATGCTGTACATATGATATGCAAGTTTGTCTCGTTTTCCCGTATTGTACTTCTAGTTTTAAATCATTGCAGAAAAACATGAATGTTAATTAGTACAGAATTCTTTTAAATTGTTGCAAAATTCTATTAATAGAATTTTGCAACAGTAAGATTTATAAAATCTAATTAGAATAAAAAAAATCTCATCGCATCTACAGCATGAATGTTGCTTATACAAATAAATATACATGTATATAATTTTCCAAGTACTTAATTAAGATCATTTGAGTGAGCCATTCTTTAACGATTTGTGATTTTTTTTAATAATTATATATTATTAAAATTTGAAATATAAATAATTAAACTGAATAAATAAACAAATTTACGGAATAAAAAGTCATTCTCATATTGGAGTTATGATACTAATTTTAAATTATGGTAAAATATAATTCTGAATTTTAAATGGATTTCATTGTAATAGTTATTAAGAATTAAAAACTGTAAACAAAATTTGCGCAATATCAAATGTAGAATAATGCAGTATTAAAAAAAAATTTAAAACTACATAAGAAAATAAACTAAAGAAAAGTTGTCAGTTACTGTTCAAGCCAGTTTCATAACTAGTTACAAAAGTAAATTAACTGTGCAAAAATTAAAACTATTAATAATTTTAATTAATTATAAAAATCGATTATATTAATTAATTATTTTAATTATAAAAATAATTAATTATACTAATATGAATTTATTATTTACTTAAGGACAAAAATATAAATTTCAGTTAATGACATGTTTTTTATGGACAAAAAAGCAGTCAAAAATATCTTATAAAAAAGTAATACAAATTATAATTTTAAGAAACACATTCAAAGAAAGTAGGAGGTAGAACTTATAAAATGAGATATTTTACTCAAAAATTATAAATTATAAATTTTCATTTAAAATGATTATTACACAAGAGATTTTTTCAAGAAAAATGTCCACTAGTAATTTTTACCTAGTGTGATATTGAACATTATTATATATATTCTAATTTTAAACAGTTTGGTTCAAAGTCATTTCAATTTTTCAATCAATGTTCGGGCGCAATGGTTACTAAAATAATTAACTATTTCATTCGATGTTTTGGATTATTATTAAATTTTATTTAAACTTTCCAAATATAAAATGTATAAAATATAAGCGTAGAATATTATTTATTAAACTGCTTATGTATGAATAAGTTATAATATACTAAGGTCCTGTGAAATAACCAATAAATGACTTGATTCAAAATCAAGTAATAAAGATTATTATGCTCTTTTTAGATTATATATATATATATATATATATATATATATATATAGCATTATGCAACTTTTTAGTTATCAGCATAATTAAAACATTCATCACATGAAAAAAAGCTAAATTCTTCAAGCAACTAATACAGGATGTTTTCATTTTCATTCATTGCCTTTAATTTGCAATTTTTCCATCCTTCCTTAATTTGTTATGGAATATATTATTTCATTGTATCATCGTTGGCCTTCAATTTCAACAATCAAAGATGAAATTTGAAGTAATTACGCTGAGAGATTTTTTTCTTTTTTTTTATAGTTGTTCGAAACTCGTGAATCTCTCAATTTATCCTTGACATGCGAATATGAGTTTAGAATCCAAACAAGACATGCTGTTAATAAAAACATGTCATCGATATATGTTTTGGATATTCGATGATGGATCTTCATTTTGCATACAATTTATTTCGACAGTTCCTTTTGCTCAACTAAGCAATGGCGCTTTATAGTTATTTGTGGCTTTGATTCTTAATATTTTCTTTCAATAATTTTACATTTTCGTTTGTTATATTTTGTGAAAAAAATAATTGGAAAAGGAAGCACATTGATTATATATCCATGGAAAAAAACGGTATTATTCAGCACAAACTTTGAGACTGATGTATGGCAGTAGATGTAATCAACTTATCATCAAATTAGTCACATTTGCCACTAAATTAGTAACATTTGGGATTAATTCATGGCAGTGGATGTAGACTTTAAATTAGTAACGTTTGCCAAGCCTTTAGCCATAGGGAATTCTATTAATTGTTATGAATGTGATTTGGGAATATCTTTCCAGTTTTTATGAAATATTCATGATTTTTACACCCAAGATATTTTTAATTGCAAAACATTCTATTGCCCAATAAATGCAATGTAACAAATAGAATGGCTTTAAACTTGCTGATTGATAACTGATAATTGATTTACAAAAATTGGTAACTGGTTTAAGTTCAAAGAAAGACAATAAAATGATCTCATAAATCATTGCTAATTTTTTTATTAAAATAAATTTTTTGCAGTTTTTAAATGATTTTGTACACATTTAAAACATTTTCAGTGCAATAAAAAAAACTTGATTTGAACTATTGGTTTCATAAAAAATTAATTAAAATTTGCTAGAAATAGTCACTGAAATGAGAATTTAAAGTTCCTTAAATTAAATAAAAATTCTCATGACATCTCTGAAGCTAATAAATTCCAGAAACACAGAAAAGAGTTGGTTTGGTTGTTGTAAGGAA
This sequence comes from Latrodectus geometricus, assembly GCA_026290005.1. NCBI lineage: Eukaryota > Metazoa > Arthropoda > Arachnida > Araneae > Theridiidae > Latrodectus > Latrodectus geometricus. The sequence continues at coordinate 64,924 of JAPDSC010099604.1, read as the reverse complement.
ACTTCACACTGGGATAAATGTTTAAATCCGGGGATTTCTACCCGTATATCAGCCAATGGTAACCGATTCCAACTCTTTAGGATAATTCACTTATTATCCTTGATAATCATCGATTTTGAAATTAAATTACAGAAAGTGGTCATCAGACTCTCTTTCCAAAGTAAATAAGAACATAATTAAATTAATTCGAAATCGATGAAACGCACTTAATTATACTTAGACAAAGACAAAGGGAATGTCAGTGATATTAGGTCAGCTGAAAAGAGGTGGGGTGGAGTGGGAGGGGGCAGGTGCGTGGGCGCGAAAGAGAGATTAAAACTTATTGAAATTCCGAAGATGTTCAACCCCCTCCTGTCAAAGGGAAATCATCATGCAAATGCGCTGGTCACCAGTGCCCAAAATCACGCGAGATGCCGCGAGAGAGAGAGAATTCGTCGATGGCATCTCCTCCTCGAAGAATGCTTCCCTGCCGAACTTTGTTCATTAATCTCAGATTCCTGGGGAACCAGGGTCCGAGGTATAATTTGGAATACTGTTTCTGGCCCGAACACCCCTGTCTTCCACCCTCAACCGCGTGGGAAGCACGAACACTAAGCTCACTACAAGTCTAGCTAGTAAGTCAAATATCGGAAATTTTCAAATAGGAAGTGAGAACTTCTAGCAGTTACGCCTCAACAAACGAATGTTTAATTTATCTGTTCTCAAGTTTGAATTAGGCCCGCCGTGGTATCTCGAAAGTTTGACTTGCAGAGGAATTTATATTTCCATTATATCTTGAGAATTTATGAATAATAAGTAATGCCAAAAAATTCTTAAAAATTAACAATATATACTCAATAATCCACGTTTTTATTGAAATATGTTAATTCCCACTGTACTAACACATTCTGATTTTTAGTTTATGAAACTTATTTTATTATAACATATTCTAATCTAATTTTTCACAATAAGAAACAATCTAGCGCATTGCTGTTTTTTCTGCTTTACATTTCCATATTATATATCTTATTATATCATTCATAAAAATTATTTATAATACTTATTAAATTTAGCCTTATAAAACCTATGTGTTTCATTAAATTTATTTTTGTTTTATATTTTCTGTTTCATTTTTATATATCAACATATATATGATAATGTGTTTCCTGTTTATTGACAAATTACTATTTATGATATCTATTCTAAATTCTATAACATGTTTGTATTTGTAATATCTATTCGTGTTAGAAAAATTGATTCCTTATTTATTAATTTTACTATTTTATTTTCTTATTTCTAAAATCTTTATTTTTTACTATTTCAATTATTGTATACAACTTATTCTTGTATAATTTATCCACGTTACTCGTAAATACACATGTATACATATTTTTTTCATATTTCTAAAATCTTTATTACTATTATGTGTATAACCCATTCTAGTATAATTTATTCATGTTACACGTAGATACGCATATATAGACATTTTATATATAATTAAAAATTAATTAGATCTATTGTATAAATACACTCTTGTGCATATATATTTTAGATAGAAGTACATATTTTATTGCGACAAGTTTCAATATTCCGGCAAGTTTTCAGTAGAAAACTACAATTAGGAAAAGTAGAAGACTTTATTTTTTTATGAATATAGTTACTTAGTTATAAATGGTCAAAATTCCTTGTAAAATTGAAACTGTACCGTAAGTACTTGTAGCACTTGTTGAAATCGAAGGAATCTGATTTGTAAACCTGAAATTGTTAAATACTATGTTAATAATTATTTAAACGTTTCAGTACAATCCGTCATCGATATAGATAAAATCCTTATTCTGCCTGTCCATCAGATTTTATCCAGAATTTAATTAATAAAAAATGAAAAATGGCGTGATAGATTATCTAGATATCAGTCTGAAGCAAATCTAAAATAAAGACTGTTTTATCTCGAAATTTTTATTATAACACTTATAATTTAAAGCATAGATATCGTCAGTTTTAATTCTCTGCAAAGTTGCTTATGTCACTAAAAGTAATGTAACATTTTCTACAGGAACTTTTTTCGCTTCAAGAATGAAGCACGTGGTTCTTCTTTTAAAACTATCATCTATGCTTAATCAGTGACAGAAAAAGACACTATTTTTTGTATATTTTCATATTAACACAATAAAATTTTTTTTAAAAAAAATAATGATATATACTATCTTTTCTTTGTTTTGGAAATTTATTGTTTACGTTACACGTACATGTTTACGCTTTCCTCAAAACATCACTAATAGAAAATGCAAAAGAGTATGAATGAATAGATAGCTAACTTCAGTATATTTAACAACTTCATAGATAAAAGAAATTTCGGAAATTAAATCATTTCGTTCAATTTGTTCTTAGCTGAATTCTTTCGAATTCCTTTCGTGGTGCAGAATATCGTTTTAAGACAAGATAAACAAATGCTAAATAACGTTATTTTTCCATATTGTGATTTTTCACAGACAGTTTTAAAGTAGCAGACTAACATTTTTGTAAAGTCACTAATTGACATCTAGTATTTACTTAATATATTTTCATTTTCAACTTAAATTTACATTTTTCTGTTTAGAAATTCACTATGAAAAGTTGTAAGCTCTCATGGAATGATTATCATACATCAGCATTTTTCAACGAATAAATAATTCAGTTATTGAGTGTACCAGTGAAAATTTAAGAAAATGTTCTAATACCCGAGGAAATAGGAAATAAAAGAAATTTTTGAGAAAAATCAAAAGGATACCAATGAGAGCTAGTGTTGTGAGTGCATGAAACTTTCTTTAATTCAAAATTAATACAGGAAATCAGAAACACAATTGCAAGTTAAAATTAAATAAATACTTTCGTGATTTAAAATTCATAATTAAGTTATGGCGGGGGGGGGGAGCTCTAGTAAAATGTTCGAACGGTTCTTATAGCTATGATACGTAACCAATCAGAAACAAAGATTTGGAAGAAGTTGGAGGATGGACCGAAAACTAGACTTAACTAAAATAATTCCTTTTATGTTATTTTAATAATAAAAAAGAGCACAATTAAATCGCTAAAAATAAACCATTTAACTGATTTTTGAATAACTATACTAAAAATTCCACAATTTTCCCAAAAAACATTAAAATTTTAATATTTGTACCAAAAGTTAGGTTACAAATATTAAAATCAACTTCACAAATATTAAAACTTTGGTATTTTTGTAAGCATTTTTAAATAACTAGCTAGAAAACTTTTACTAATGAATAAGAAGCTAAACTTTAAACGTTTAAAGATTCTCTTATATAAGCAAATTTTCTTTCAGTGTCATCTATGGCTCATTGCTATTAATTTAAGAAAAGTTTCATATATATACATCTTTTAATTACTAGATTAAAAATTATCTTACTTTTAACATAACTTTTTTAATTTAATTTTATTGAAAAGTTATGATTATTTTGTCGGGGCAAGAAAAATGACGAAAATGATAAGTCGACTGATCTTCTAAAAATTGTGACGAAATAGGTAGTCAATCTATCTAACGATTAATATTTATCGGAAAACTGATGCGCTCAGCTATTAAAGTAGGAAAATATTTCACTTCCTTTTTTAATATATATTGCTAGAAAAATTGATTATCTATATATATATTACTATACTTAAAATCTTTATTAAATAGTTATTTTTTTATTAATCTAACTTTTATAAAATATCTCTTCTAAAAATTGTAAACTAAATCATTCCCAAGCAAAGTTTTTGAAAGAAAGACATATATTAAAGAAAATCCATGTAATCTTATTTAGTTTTGGGAAAAAATACCCTGCAGGGATCATATGAAAGTAAAATATCGGTTAAAAACTTTAAATGTTATTGTACAGCTCCTAGTAAATATTGACTATAAATAGTGAAATATGTTTACACTGTTGAAAATGAAAAAAATGATGTTTTAACCCCTTAAGCGGTTTCCCATTATGCCGTACGGCCATCGATATTTTCTGCTTTCCTCTTTTCTGGTTTGCCCGTATTTTTCATAATTGTAAAGAAACTATTTAGTATTAATATTTTTCAACAGATGACTTGGATTGTTCATGTAACTGAAATGCTTTTCATCCGGGTTTTTCTTTGTCACGGGAATTTTTCTTTGAAATTTATATTCTACCGTATTCAACGCTTGTGAATTCAAAATCTTGTCTTTTCACGTGGAAGTTATGGAGGGAATAAACAACGAAAATACTTTCTTGTTAGATGATGAACTACATTTTAATACAGATATTTCTTCTAATTAGTTTGATTATTCCTCAGATGACTTGAGCAGTGAGCTCAGCTCTGATTATTAGTGCATTTTCACCTAGGTTGATGTGAAAAATCTACCTGCTCCATGTCCTCGATTCAAATTTACTGGTATTCCCTCTGTGCACATACAATTTGGCGACATTTCTGATGTTCTACAATTTTATGAAACATTCATTGATTCTTCTCTCATGTGGAAGAGACAAATAAATATGCTTGGGAAAAGCAAACATTTATGGATTTTTGTGTTCCAAAATTGTAAAATAAAAAATGTTGTAAAAGCATTAAAAGTGAAAAAAAAAGAGAATTTCTTATAATTCTTATTCTATTAGGTATGGTTCTTAATTAAATGCAATAAAAAATATGCTTTTTTTGGAAGCATTTCTGGTAAAAAAAAAAAAAAAAAAAAAAGTGAACCTTTTAAAGGGTAAGTGAAGTATTACCAAATATTACAATACTTTTTTCAATTGCCTTTAGGATTATTGAGTTAAATTTACCTTGCTTCCTACACCACATCGTTATTTTTGTTATCATCTTACTTATCTTACATTTCGTGTAAAATATGTTATTAGTACAATAATATCATTTGAATATATTAAGGACCCATGCAGAAGATATGCAATTAGGTAAGAAAAATGAAGAGTCATACCGCAACCAAAGTGAAGTAATCAACCAAAGTGAAGTATATCAAAAATTATCACTTTGATGACGTAACCAAAGTGATAATTTTCAAGAATGAAAACGGCATACATTGTACCATATTTGCTTTATACCAAACTACTAAATTTTAAGCGTGTAATCAAATTTTACTTTTAAAATTTAGTTGTTACACGTAAAATGGCTTATTAAAAGTTACTTTAATTAAGTACTAGTTATGAAAAATTATCATTGTTCGTTTACAAATTAAAAGGGCAACTCTTTCAAGAAATGAAAGAGCCATAATTTGTGCCATATTTACTACACTCCAAATTCTAAGCATTAATCAAACTAATTTACTACAATTCATTAAATTATGTAAGCATTTATTATTTACAAAAAAATCTTCTGTAGTTCAATAACAAGATTAAAATGATAACCTCAATACCGGTATCATTCAGGAAATGGGACGTAATTTGTTCCATTTCTTGTTGTAGACTGTTTAATGAAATTTTAAGTATATAATCAAACTACTTTTTAAGTTTTGCTACTAGTTATGATAAAACAGCAATTGCTGAATTGCAAGACTAAAATAGTATGATCAAAATCTGAAAACCTTCAAAAAATAAAGTGACGTAATTTATACGACATCTAATTTATATCAAATATTTTAATTAAATGTCTAATTAACATACTTTAACTAAAGCTTTGAAACTAACTATACAAAATTATAATTTGCCATTGAGACCAAAGTGGTTGGATCAATATCAGAAGGTTTCGAAAATTATTAGTAGCATAATTTTTTACCTTATCTGCTTTGCATCAAGCTATTAAATTTTAGGCCTATACTCAAACTATTTGCAAGCACTCAAATTTTTTAACTATTTAAGAAAACCTATCAATTGTGCAACGACAAGACTAAAATGATAAAATCAATATCAGTATTCTTCAAGTAGCATAGTATGCAAATTTCGTCTGCTTTGCTTTAAATTACTAAGTTTCATTAACTGAAGGTTTGTGGTAAAGAATATGTAAACATATATTTACTTTTTTATTTCAAGAAAAGTATAAAAAAATCACTTTTTGTTGAATTGAAGGAAATCAATACTGTCTGAGAAAATCCAGAAGAGAAAGCATGTTATTGATATAAATAACCCAGGTAGCAGCACTTTGTTTGAGTTGCTACCTTCCTCGTCAGACCACCCACGTGCGCAACTTTACCTGGCCCTTCCCTAACCCCTACCTGCTCCCAACCGATCATTAACAAATCCATTCTGCCTGTCCTACTTAACGATAACTGCATCACAGGATTCGAATTTCGACGTTTAGACCACATCATCTATAACATTCAGTTCCCCCCTTGGAGTCTTTTAAGCACATTCGTGGGTATATAGACGCGAGTATATATATACGCGCACACGCAGTTTTAAGTGAAATTGCGGGGGGTAGGCAATAATACATTAATGTACAGTTTTGTGTGCCCCGTTTTGGGGTCGGGTATATCGCACGCTACGTGATAAGTAAGTAGCAAGTGTGAACTACGATGGGAGGGGGGAGGCAATTTAGTGAAGGGATTCGAAATCGGTTTCAAACTGGGGTGGGGGGACAAGCGAGGGTTCTCTAGATATTTTGATAAATGATATTTTGGCACACACATCACTTACAGGCACCAAACTCCGTTATTCTGGAGACGGACTTGGGAAATTAATATTCGGTTAGGCATGTGACGTGCCCGATTTTGATCCCTTGTGCAGTAAGGTGGAGGGTGGTACACCACGGATGGGTGGGATAGGGGGTTATGGATGACCCATGTGGAGTGGTTGTGGTGCGGTGGTAATTGCTTTAAATTAGGACTGCTTTGTGGGAAATACATCAGCAGTTCTTCACAGTTTCGGAACAGCTTCTCTATCACTCAGGAACATCGAAGCATGTGAAAAAGAATTTCCTGCAACGCAAAGGATAATAGAGCGAGTTAATCAGCTTCCTTTTGGAATTGACTTTGGGAGCAATAACGTATCATCTTCTTCAACTCTCCAAATTAGTTGAATTTATAATTACTATCCTCTTTTACCAATGGATAATCTTATGACGACCTGAATAGGAAAATCCATTTCCCAAGAGCTTACGACCATTAATATTAGCTTGGGGAAAAAGAAATCCATTATTTTTACGTGAATTTTTTGTAACTTCTTTCAGATTCGCTTTGTAAAAAGGTTTAAAACAGTTTTCATGTAGAATTTTAGGTCTTGTGCGAGGTAAGACTGCTGACATGCTGTCAAGTTTGATAATTTTTGATATTTTATAGACATTCTCGACGATGTTGTATCCATGCGAGGTGCATCTTTAACATCCAAATACCCAAACGAAATCAACGAAACCAAAATTGTGCGTAACTGGTTGTTACAGTCATATATAGGACGATAAACAACTTTCACAATTTTAGCCACCTGGTTAGCATTTTCGCCATTATAAAAGAAAAACTAAAATTTATCGAATTTTCTGTTTGTTGTCTACTATTTTTAAAACCTTGTACTCATAACTGAATTCATCAAACAAAAAACCACGAGAGAATATTTTAATGTCAAATGTCACCTTTCCAACGAGCATAAATCTGAAATAGTTTGATAGATACCTCACGAGATAGCGATCACTACAGACGTCTACCGAAAAAATAATTGGATAACTTTTTCCCTAACCTAATATACTCTTATTATTTTAACAAGGAAATAAACCAAATAAGACAGTTTGGCAAAAATATATGACTTTGGAGAAGGTTGGTGAAGCAATGGTAACAAAATTTTTGGTATGAAACCATATTATACCTGAGGTAAAATTCAAAGTGAATTCATTCAGAAACAAGTAACAATATTTTGAAAGATTGGGGAAAAAGTACTTTTATCAAAGTTCATGCCTTTTCCATCAGACTTGAAGTCAGAAGCATAATAATAAAGATCAAAAAATAACATGCAGGAGGATTTAGAAATTTTGAATTGATGATTGAAGACATAAGAGTGTATCGCAAATCCCAAGGAATTCTTAATTATGACATCACATGTACACACACACAATGAAATTTACCATTCCTTCTCGCTCGACAATTAGTTACAAATATCCAAACATATTTTTTGAGCAAATATTAAGTAATACTGAGAAATTAAGTAATAATAAAAAAGCTACAAATTAAATATTTCCCATCAAAAATTTAATTTGTCCTCCTAAACTATGTTTAACTATACTGGTTATTGTATGAAAAATAGTTTATATATATATATATATATATATATATATATATATATAGTTACTATGAAACAAAGCTAGTCACATGTTTTCAGAAAACAGAATTTTTCTTCATACAATATCTTTTCTTGTTGTTTGTTGTTCAACATTGTTCAATACCAAACCAAAGTAAAAGAAAAATAGAAATAAAAAATAAAATAATTTCTTAGAATCATCAATATTGTTTCATAAATAAATACATTAATTTTATTTTTTTTATCATCAGTGACTCTAAATAATTTAAAAATGAAAATATATAAACAATCTATAGGATTAATTGTGGAAAATAAAATTTATTATCTACCTTTTAAAGTTGATTTGTGAAAGCCATGATGGTGGTTCCACTAATTTAGACAGTTTATTTATAGTCCATTTGTTTCCCGATCTCTATTTTGTCTGGATTATTTGTCAATAATTCGAAAAATAACTCTGAAAAAAGAAGAGAGAAATAGGGATTAAGGAATGTAAGAAACTTATTTGCATCATTTTTATTGACATGGAAAAAGTTTTTGTACTTTCTCCTAATTTTAAATCATAAGCAAAATCTTAAAGCTATTATCACACATATTGAAGAGTTTTTCACACTCTAGTGAATCTTAAAAATTGAAACAAATGTATTCCGTAATTATTTTTCCTGTAAAAAATATTTTGACAAAAATTATTCCTTAAAAAAAATTTTTAAAAAAAGGATATTACATGTTGTAATAAGAGCTATGGTTCTAAATTAAAGTAAGCTTAACAATATATCATGTCAAACTTTTATTTCATTGGTTTACTTAAAAATTCCAGATTAAAATACCTTAATCAATTCAAATTTATCTATGGATTAAAGTTTTGGTAAACTTTTTTATTAATTCAGAGACTAATCTTATTTATATTTGCAATTCATATTCATATTTATTATCTTGAATGTCATTCGTTTTAATCTCTATTTAAGTTGAAGAAAAATAAAAATATGAATTAATCAATAAATGAAAACATGTGTTAAGGAAAAAAATTTTTAAACTGTCATGTAGAGAGTTTATATTTTAAAACATGGGAAGTTATAATACAAAAGTCTATAATTTGATTTATATTATGACTGTAATGTTGATTTGTAGTTTTTGTGAATATGTTATACTAATTCATCTGGAGTATTTTTCAAAAATACACATTCATTTTATAATCTTAATATTGAATTATTATATTATTTTACTTTTATAAATTAATTGTTTGTCTTATATTCAAAACTCTTTTCTCTTTATAATCAAAGCAGGATATTATTTTTCTTTGATTGTAGAAGTAATAGAAAGTAACATAGCATATAAAGTTTTTCAACTAGGCTTACAATGAGTTACATTCGAAAAGAGTTTAAAAGTACATTTACTTGGACTGAAATCCAAAAAGAAAGAATAGTAATTAATTAAAACTAAGAATAGTTATTGAAATAAGCTAAAAGAATGTATGTAATTCATTAAATTAATAAATTCTTCGTCATTAATAGATAGAAATTTCTACGCGCAAATTGTTGGAAAAGCATTTTAAAACCTTTCCTCTTTCATTGTATTAAAAATTATTTTAATATTATTTTATATAATTATTTTATAATAAATAATTATCTCTCATTTTATTTACAATATTAAAACACTAGATAATGTTCTATATTCCTAATTAATAACAGGCTTAGAATGAGTTGCATTCAAAAAATTTGAAAGCATATTTACTTGGACCAAAATCCAAAAAGAAAGTATAGTGATAAAATGTGCTCAACAACAGTTATCGAAATAAGCTAAAAGAAGATAATTTATTAAATCAATAAGTTCATCGCCATCAATAGACAGAAATGTTCTACATGCAAATTGTTGGAAAAACATTTTAAAGTCCTCTTTCACTGTATTAAAAATTATTTTTAGCTCTCACTTGATTTACGATATTAAAAAGATAGATAAAATTCTATATTCCTAATTAATAACAGGCTTAGAATGAGTTAGATTCAAAAAGCTTTACTTGGACTAAAACCCAAAAAGAAAACATTGTAATTAATTGACACCAAAAATAGTTACTGAAATAATCTAAAAGAAGGTATATAATTCATTAAATTAATTAATTCTTCGCCCTTAATTGATAGAAATGTTCTACGCGCAAATTGTTGGAAAAGCATTTTAAAACCTTTCTTTTTATTCCATTAAAAGTTATTTTTAGCTCTCATTTTGCTTACCATAATAAAAAGAAAGATACTATTTTATATTCCTAACAGATAATATTCATTGAATATATTAATTCTACGAATAAAAGAATTTAATCAATTCAGTGTAAATCATTCTTCAAATCAAAATATATGGATCAATAGTACTAACTAAAATTCTGTAATATCAATATCCTTTATTTTTCATAATTTTATGAATTTAAGTATTATGTTATTTTTCAAAACAGTTCTAAATATATTATTGTTTAAAAATAAATTAAGTTATGAAATTTTTTACAGGCTTCTTAGAATTTAAAACTTTATTTTGTACTATTTTATACCTTTTTTTTAGCTATGGCAACAGTAAAGTAGAATCTGTATTTTGGAAAAGAAAACAACAACTAGAAACAAGAAAGGGAAGTTTTCGAGAAACGTAAACATTGGAAAAGAAAATATAAAATAGCTCTAGGGAAATAGAACTCCGTGATTTTTTCCTCTAAAACTTTACAAATAGCAATGACGAATTTGCATCAAAATAGCTTCAAAACTTCAAAAGCAAAATCTTTTTATTTCAACAACTCAACTCTTCTTCACTTCAAAGACAAATATTTTAGTATAAATTGACTAGGAAATTGCATAAATGCTTTAAATGCAAAGATGTGTGTTTAAAACAAAACAATTCTTAAAATTAGGTAAATATGAAAGAGTTCATTTATGAAAAAACAATTTTCTGAACTAATTATACAAGTTATAAATTAAATCCCTAATTGTGTAACACATTCTATTCTTATAAATCAAATACTGTTTCCATAAATAACATTCCAGCATACAGCTTTATAATTGCGTTTTAAATAGTTATCCGTCATATGAATTTTAAAACTTTAACATATTTTTGCAAATTCAGCATGCATGATTGCGAATAAAAGTAAATATAAATCAACTTATGGAAACTGATTTATATGTACCCTTATTACTACTTTTATTGCACTCTCTCTCTACCTTGTTCAAATTTTCAAATGTTAATAAAACACTTTTTATTCATCCACTCAAATTCAAATGCATTTTTAAACTTGTAGTAGATGACACTTGATGTCAATTCAGTTGTTTTCAATATTAATTCATTAATTAACTTTAGTTTCATATGGAAGAAAAGTACAATATTGTGCAGTAGTGCCATCTGTTGGCATCAACAGTTACTATTTCTATCTTTACATTTCTTACATTCTTAAATTTATTTATTTTCATTATCTTGTAAATGAGTGTATTACTTCTTATGAAATGGTCTTACAATAGCAATCTTACTGCCTTATATAATTTTAAATTGCATTCTCCATATTTCGTATTATATTAAAAATATAAAATTATTATCCAGAAATTAATCAATTTGTGAAGAATACATAGTTTGATATGATAATTCAGTAAAAATGCCTACTGTCAGTGAACTAGGATATATTTGCATCTAGTTAGTTTTTAATGAACTTTAATTTAATTCTGATAAAAAGTATTCCATTTCTAACATTACCGGATATTTTTGGTATGTTCTAAATATATATTTCAATTGGGATAACTTTTTTACCAATTATATTCACAAATTTTAAGAATAATCTATTTTTTTTCTTTAATTCCTATTATTAGTTCATGTTCTGTATATATCTTGTTCGAATTTTCAATTGTTACATGTTTTTTTATTTATCTATTCAAATTGAAAAATTTCAAATTTATTGTAGATTACAATTGATGTTTTTCTAATGCAGTTCTTTCAAATATTAATTCATTAATTTAATTTTAGTTTTATATGGGAGAAAAATACACTATTGTGTTGTGATGCCATCTATTGGCATCAACAGTTATTATCTCTATCTTTACATTCCTTACATTCTTAAATTTATTAATTTTTATTATCTTGTAAATGAGTTTATTACTTCCTATGAAAATGCATTTTTGTGGTTTTGAAATAAATTAATGAGAGAGAGGAAAAGTATGCATGTGTGAGAGAATTTTTTCTTTAAAAAATAACTGAAAGTTTTTTATGAAGTACATTCTGCAATATAGTGAAATGAACAATTTGTTTTGCAATAGCAAATAGAAAAAAGCATCGGTGTAGAATCTTCTTTTTTTCTGATCAAATCTCGTAAAAACATAAAAATTATCGAAGCAATAAATTAAACAAACTGAATTAAAGGAATCGGCCTTTGCTTTACAAACGGGCAATGTGAAATTTAATAAAAAGTCATAAAAAATTTTATTTGTGTTGATCTAAGTAGGAATTATTTTTTATACATTACTTGTTAAATTTGAGTTCAAAAAATCATTGTCAAATAAGCAAAAATGCTTACATGATATTGAAAGTATTTTGATTTTTCATTATTAAGGTTCTCATTATCTTTGGTGGATCACCTTTAAAGAGAGTTTTATGTGTACCTTCTTTATTAAAGAGAATTTTAATCAAACTTCTTGTTTCAACAATATTGTGCTTATTTTGTGAGAATACTTGAAGTCAACTATTTCATAGCATCCCTTATGGGTGATCATTATTAATTAATATAATTTAAAAATTCTTATTTATTAAACACTGAAACTCCAGTTATAATCATAAAATGGTTGTTTCCTTATATTGCTAAATCATTTTTTATCGTTTTTAAATGTTATCAAAATCATGGAAGTTTAGAACACAAATTTTAAAAAGTTTTTTTAATTAATGTTTAGAATTCAAATTTTAAAATCTTTAACGATATTGTTTCCAAAATTTCCTGACATCATTATCTTTTTCTGTATTTTTCAACGTTTCCAGTTTTCTTGCCTGGCTCTCCGGCTTTTGGAAAGCCTTTGCTTCGAGACAGAGATAACCATGGTTCCAAGCGATTTCCAAGGAATTTCAGCAATGCGTAAATTGACACAAGTCGTTTAACCATAGCTGAAGAGCTTTGAAAAAAAAAATTGCATTATTTTCGCTTGATGACATGTTCAATTTGAAATCCGAAAGACTTTGAACATATTTCGTGGGTAAAACATTGATTATTCAAAGTACTACAAAAAACTGACATTGAGTGCGTCTCTATGACTTGAACTCTTTGAGAATCAAAATTAAAAATTTTGTTGAAATTCATTTTGTAAATAAACCGATTATATATATAAAGAGAAAAGAATTGGTTTAAGAAGCAATCTTCCATTGACTGGAGCCATTAGCACCTTAACAATAGAATAGAAGAAAAGGCTAGATAAAAAAAAGACAAAACATCCACTTTATGGTTAGTTTAAATCTACAAAGACGATTTAAATGTTTTCTTTTTATTAATTTAATTTAAGCATTTCTTTTTAAATCTCGACTACACACACATTCACTCTATAAAATTCATTCCATTAAAATTGATGATAATTTCAATAACAAATTTTTATCTTTTTGAAATCTGATACGTATATTTATTAATATGTTATTATCATATACAAATCTAAATTACAGATTAACAATGGCATTTAGAGATTGACCAACTTTAGGTCAACCGAAATTATAGAAGAATCTATAATATTCTAAAGCCCTTTCGGGAATTCATGATAAACTTATGAAATGATCCAAAAGCAGTGCAAAATTTTACAAAAATAATTGAACATCAACAAAAAAATTTTCTTTTATGTTATTAACCAATTGTTTTATTTAAGTGTTTAATGTTGGCCCATATATACATTATTATTGTATTGTATATTATATAAAGAAATTAAAAGGAGTTTATGAAGCAAAATTATTCCTTAAAAAAAGATTTATGTGGGAAGATGTTTGGAAATACTTTATCTAAAGATTCACTAGATTCTGGTCTATAACTACAATGTATTTTGGATATTGTAGAAACTATTGAAAGGAGTCTATGAAGCAAAATTATTCCTTAAAAAGTAATTTTTGTCGAAAAATGTTTGAGAATTTTTGATGGGAAGATTCACTAGATTCAGATTCAAAACATTTTGTATTCGACTCGTTTTCGTTAATTTAGAATACAAAATTGCTTTGCTTATTTATTTGAGAAAGAAAACATTACTAAACTTTTCTTTATGAAATTAAATTTAGTAATATTTTTGTATTCTTCGTATGAATATTCCTTTAGGAATGCTTATAAGAAACGTGGGTTTACATTTACAATTTCAAGCATTCCAGATAACAGCAGCAAATTTTTCATTCTCCGCGATTAATAGAACTGGAGAAGGATATCTACTTTAAATAACCCGATGAAATCCACTCGGAAAAATCGTTTTTAATTCATTTTTAGCGATGATGTTCTACATAAGGAAATAGCTTCCTAGCAATAAATGGCAACCCTGTTTTCCAAATTCGAATTTCCACGTGGTGATCTTTTTAAGATGATGTGACTGCTGCTATTACCTCCTTCTTATGGAAGGGGGGTGGGAGGATCCAGGTAGAGAACTTTAATCAGACGCCGCTTAGTGGGAGTTTGGGGGGGTTGTAGGAGGGGTTTCGCTCCCCACTCTCTTTAAATTGAATCCTCGAAAGCAGCTCTTCGTGCGTACGGAACCGAAAAGCGCACACACAAAATCTGGCGAAATTGTTTTCTGCTGCAACACTATGAAACTTTGTATAAGCTTGCAGAACGCGAAAGAGGGAAGGTTTTGATAATATTCGTTTTCGGGAAAAGTGGGGGTGGGGGGAAAAGATGATGCTGATTCTACAAAGTGGGGATGGGGTGAAGCCTCTCACCATCCCGCGTGAAGTAATTGGCGGTTTTCGTGCAGTGCGTGCAGTTTTCAGTTTCGGATTCGGGAAGAAAGGTTGAATTTTCGCGTGCCACCAGGGGGCACGTGTGCCATTTAATAGAAGTCGTTTGTTGAGGCTTACACATTCGATTCCACTTATTGTAATATTTTTAACATTTTTTTTGTGGTGCTTGCTCTCCCTTCATAAAATGATTTGAACTCTGAGAGAGTCACAATCCTCTTTGATAATATTTTCCCTTGAATTCTGCTGGAAGTTGAAAGCGAATGCGTTTTTTAAATAAACGGAATTTTGAGTGAATATGTAATGGGGAAGAGAAGAACAAGAATCAAAGTACTCGATGGAATTTTGCATTATTTCTTTTTTATTTTCCGTTTTTAAATTTTTCTTCGAATTAAATTGCGGATTTTTCTCATCGCTGTACGTACACGGATTTCATTCTTAAAATAATGTTCTTTTCAACTCAAGATTCTATTATTTTGAAACACTGCTGAAATAAACTAATAAATTTTGTTCGTGGTGAAACTATTTAATTATAGAACATTATTCTAAGACATTAGTTTGAGACAATTATCAGACAAAATATCTACCATATTTTTTAGTTACAGAATATAGAACTATTTAACAACAGAAAATCATTCAGATTTTAGTTTAAGGCAACTTTCAGACAAAATGTTTTTAAATCATAGAATACTAGAATATAGAATTAGTTAATTACAGAACTTTAGCGAAAACAATTTAATAATCGAACAGTACTTCGTTAATTTGAAACAAATGTTTTCTATAATTTTTTTAACTACAAGACATTAAAACATAGAATTATTTAACTATTGAAAATTATTTCAATTATGAAACATTAAATTATAAGGAAGTTTAATTATAAAATATACTTCTATGATGTTAGTTTGAGAGAATTTTCAGACAAAATGTCTTTCATAAATTGCTTAACATCATCATCAAATTATAGAAAAATTAAATTATAGAACAAAGACACTAATTTGAGACGAATTTCAAATAAAATGTCTATTACTTATTACGAAATATAAAATAAAGAGCCATTTAATTATAAAACATTCTTTTATGATATTATCCTCAGACAATTTTTAGACAAAATGTCTTAAATAAGTGTTTTAACAATAGAACATTTAATTATAGAACGCTACTCTAAAACAATTTTTAAGACAAAATATATTTTATAAATTTTTTAGTCAAAGAGTAACCATTTTTAAATTTCTTTTTAAAATATTTTTAAGTAAAGAAAAAAAAAAAAAAACGTTATGTTTGTAAACAGCATGGTTTCGTAAATAAATAATTTTTATTTGCTTAAAAAATTTCAAAATATTTAAAAATATATATTAAAAAATTTTTCTGCTTATTAAAAAATACTGAAATTTGTAATAATTTTAAAGAATATATATCCTTCTTTGATGAATAAGAGGACATTTTTACAAATTACAGATATCTAAGAGTTATAAAGATAACTTTTTATAATTAAATAAGAAAACTCTAATTTAAAATACAATGTAGAAAATATTATAGGGGATACAAGTATTATAATTTTTTAAATTCTCATAAATTTCTTATTTAAAATCAAAAATACCTATAGAAGTTAACTTACAAAAGTCTAATTTATTCCTTTATTATTAAAAATATCAGATTAAATTAATAACACAGCTCATTTTATTGCCAATAAACACATGGCATTTAAAAATGTAAAATTTCTTATTTTTATAGTTTAATATAAATTTGCTTTCGATTTCATCATAAAAAATTTTCTAAATGATATTATCGATTTTCTAAACAAAATTTCTTTTTAAATAAATTTTTTTAAACAAAAGGACTATTTTAAAAACAAGAAAAATTAATATTCTTATAGTAAAAACAACTAATTTACATTATTTATAATTTTGTTAATATTTGAAATTAAACTATATATTTATTAATTACTTTGTTATAATAATTTATTAATTTTTTAAAGTAGTTATTTCTTTTTTCCTTATTTTAAAATAGCATATTCACGCATTAGTATTAAGTAATGGTTCTAAAACCACATCTAGTTTGATTAAAAAACTTATATTACTCATTTGTACATCTGAATATAGTGCTATATGTTTCATAAAACTTAATTCTAAAAGCAACTGTTTTAAAATATTGTTTTTATTTGGTGCAAATAAATTTCTCTTTTCTCTATTTTAAAAAATAAATTCATTAAAAAAAATTAAAGAGAGTCAAATTTGTAAGAATGAATCAAACTTAATTTGCTGTCATATTAATATTCCATATTTTTTTTTTAAAAAAAAAAGGCGGAAAACAATTTTTATTAATCATCGTAATCTTTACTTTTACTTCTATCAAAAATTTCTTTCCAAAATCTCAAAAATCAAACATGTAAAGAAACTTATTTTTATTTCATGAAAAGAGTATAAAGGAAATGAATGAAACTAATTACCATTCAGTTTGACAAGCAAACTGAAAATAGCCTGAAAAAAAAGAACTTTCTTTTTCATGTAAAACAAGCTATTGGAGAAGAGAAAAAAATAATCCCGTCTGATGCTATGAATTGCAAAAACGATGCCACAAAGATAAAAAAAACTTTAAAAAATTTAATCTATTTCTGGGTGGCATGTTTTGCTAATTGAAACTGATTTTTTCGCCCTTGTAACTTTTCGAAATTTGTCTCAAGTATTTTGATGATTGAATTTTTTGTGTGTGTTTTTTTTTTATTGTCAGGGAGACATGTGAGCTTTTGTTTTTATGATATAAAAGTTTTTATGAACGTGAAATGGTTGATTACCTGCGAGTTGGAATTTTTTTTTCTCTGGTTAATACTGCATATCTAAATTAAGGACGAATTTTCATGTCTTTGAATTTTCTACAACTTTCTGTAACTGATACGAGTTTGATTACTATTGATTTCGTTTTAAACTGCTCAAAAATAAGATTTAATTCCCTTCACATAAAAGAAAAAGATAGAATTAAATGCTTATATGTGGCAGTTTCATATACTACTAGAAGAAAAACTTTTATAATATTCAATTACAAGTAATTTTGAAAAAGTAACCATTTAATTAGAAATTTTGTAATTTTTTAAAAAGAAATACGTTGTAGAGTTTTTAATTTCTTCTGTAAAAAACATTAAATTAATATTAAAGAATATCTACAAATCAATATAATTAATTATATTTAGTTTAAAAATTCCACAAATAATTTTCTGCTAAAGAAGTCTCTTAACTAATATACAATAAGGATAAATATAATTTTTTTTCATTATGACTGTCAATAACAACTCTTTATAATCCCTTTAGAATTGTTGCAATTATGCCGTTATTTCTTACTGCAGAATTTAGAATTCTTAGTTTCCTGCTTTGCAAATAATGTTGCATTTGTCAAATTATGGAAAAAATCACTTTCAAAATTTTAAATTTTATTGTAAGTAATTAAAATAATCAATGTAAAAAAAACTTTGCAATGTTCATAAATAGAATATATCTTTCATATTTATGCAATTTAAAAAAATTAGATTAAATTTATAAATTTTGGAACAATTTTCGGAACAATTAGTTTGAACCATAGGTCTTGGTTTAAAAATACCTCGTATGCAAAGATGGGCAAAAATGAAAAATTAAAAGCTCATATTACAAAAACCACCATATACATAAATAGTGTAATTCCTTATGGTAAAATCTGCAACACTAAATTTGATAACACTCAGTATCGATACTGCTTTACTAAAATGAAAAAAAAAAAAAAAAACTGTACTAATTTAAATTTTTGCCATTAAAATAAAACCAAAAAGTCGATACGCCTACAAACGCGAAATTTATTTCATGAATTTATATACACAAAATAAACTCTTGATTTAATGAACACGTGTTTTAGGTACACAATATTAATTTGTGAACAATATTACATTCGCATTTCAGTGGATTGGCTTTGGAATCGAAGCCCTATTTTGTTCCCATATGATGATTCGAATAGAAACTCTGATTTAAAAAAGGAATCTGAACTATTAAAAATATCCGCTATTAAGAATCTGTAATAAATAATCCACGAACTTTTGATTAGTGTTGAACTGTGCCTCATTAGCTGTTAGTTTAGCGCACCCATAAGTAAGAAAATAATGACGTTCTGGAATGAAAAGTAAGAAAATAATTGATGGCAATATTTTGTGCATATATTCACTCTTTTTTTCATACATTCGGATCCATTTCAGAGAATGGATTCAGAAGTTATGAAACAACCTACTGGAGGTCCAGTGGTTAAGAACAAAGTATTTGGAGAGGGAGATTGAATACGATTCTATCTTGTTTTTTGTTAAACTAGTTTATTTGTTGGAGCTCTATTTTTCAGCATTATATATATATATATATATATAAAGTACTCTTGGGAGTCAAGTTGTAGTTGATATAGCAAATAGCAAAAGGAATTTAGAGCAACAAATTGAAGTTAAGTTTTGGTTTTAGCAATTGTTTGTAATTAAATATGCAGGAAAGAAGAAATTTTAAAATCTGATCAAATTAAAAAATGTATTAAATTACTTTATTCAAATAGTTATAGCTATGTTTCGTAAAAAGGAAGTGGGAGCTGACTTCTGAGTTGCTGCACACTTTGGAATTTAATTCAATTCCTGAGTTTGATAATCATCTGAGGCGTTAATTCTGAAGCATCGGAGAGCCACAGTACAGAATCTAAATTGAAACCGTAGGATCTGATATAACGAATGGCTTCATAGCCTTTCGATTTAACAAATAACTTAACAAGTTAAATAATTGCACGATAGATGTATAACAATAAAAACTTATTCTTAATTCATTTGTTAATCTATTAACTAAAAAGATTTTTGCAGATTTCTAAAACGAAGTGCTTCGTTAAATTCTTTCAAATTCCAAATATTATTTTAAATTCTTTATTTAACCATTGACTATTTTTATTTTTTAAGCATTCACATTTTGAAAGGTAGATTTTGCGGTAAAAATAGCTTCGCAAATTAATTTATAAAGCAAAAATCAATTTTTGTTAATACTACTTAATTAAAAAGATTATAAATTAATTGACTGATTAAGAAGCCAAATAACTCCTTAATTACTTAAAAGATAACATCATTATTTAAAGGGAAGGTTCCATAAAAGTAACTTTTTGGAGTAGTTCCGGTAAGTAATAATTTCTTCAAAATGATTTCCTGAAATGAAAAAATATTTTTAGGTAGTTTGTCGCCAATTATCTGAGTAATTATATAATTATCTTTTGATTATTTAAGGAAATGTTGGCCGAATAAAAAAAATTCAAAATGAATAATTGATTCGGTGATGACTCATAATCGAAATCTAAAACTTTTGATTTATTGATTATACAATTTATTTTGCAATGGCGAGATGGCAACAACTTTGAACTCGAAAACGATAAAAAAAAGGAAACGTTATTCTTCAAAACTGCAACAACTAAACTTACGTTACATTTTCGTTCTTTTATATTTGTGTTTGATTTAACCGTTGGTAAATGTGAACATTAGAATTTACTAATTAATAACTACAGAACAACGATAATTCTAACGAATTACCAGTTTTAGGATTATTTAAATAAAAAGCAGAGAAAATATTTATTAATAATAGAAGTGAATAAATAGGAAAATAAAAATTATTAGTAATAGGAATTGTTGAATAAATATTCCTTGAATAACTTTTTCTATATTTGCTATATAGTAGCTTCAAAATATAATAAGGCTTATTTTTTAAAAATCATTTTCAGATCAAATGCAACTCCAAATTTCTATGTCTTTATTACAGGCATCAAGGGTAAAGAATTTCTCTACGATAATAAAAAGAAATTGTAAATCACCCATTTTTTCCTATCCACAAAGAAATCACGATAATGATGACATCAGACCTGATACCGAAATAGGTTTTTATTATATCTATCATCGACCAAGTTAACACTGCAGTAATTTGATTTGTGCGAGTGTAGGGGGGGGGGGCGGAGGAATGATTGAGAGGGAGGGAAACACTGATGAATCTCTACATTTCATTCCCTGGTTCCATCGTCCAGAAGTGGTCAACTGGTTCAATCACTGGATGACCATTTATTAAGGTGCCAGGTGGTCATTTAATGGACACTGGGCAGCTATTTGAGTGGACGTAAGGGACGCTTCGATGCTCAAAACGGAGCTTTCACTACTTGGAAAAGTAGGGTTGCCAGAATAAATACCAAAAAGGTAATTTTCGCCAAAATAAAGTGGAAAAATTGGCTCGTATTTCTTAGTCTAAAAGAGGATATTTCCTTCACTTCCTTTTATTCAAATACTGAGATATGTATAGTTCCTCATAATAGCCTTTTATATTTTAGAATTAGCAAAACATTTTTTATAACTCTGTATCAATTACTTATAATATAACTGTCATAAAAGCTTAACTTTATTCATTAACTATATGGCAATTTTCAGAAAATAATGCTATCACCAAATTAGTTCCCAAAAGTTTGATATTTTTCTCTGTATGTCTAATAGCCTTTTTGAATGAAATCATCTTCATCAGAATCCATCAATGTATCATCACCATTGTGGAATATTGAAAAGTAAACTTGAGGTGGGTTTAATTTCTTCATCGAGTGGTGAATTTTTATAAAGAAACCAAATCTATCAATAGGAGTTCAAAGTGTTCGAAGATTTTGGCCAATTTAACGGTCAGTTAGAAATAAGTCAAATCAAATGTTGCAAACTATTTGTAGAGATGTGGTAAAAAATACAATCAAATTAAAATTTAAAAAGATGTCATATCACTAATTTAAATTTTAATTTAATTGATGGCTTCTTACCAGTAAGTATATATATATATATATATATATATATATATATATATATATATATATATATATATATATATATATATATATATATATATATATA
>JAPDSC010099604.1:21820-33716 GCA_026290005.1 Latrodectus geometricus | reverse complement strand
ATATATATATATATATATATATAAAGCCCATTTCTTTCTTTACAGGTGGGAAGCAGATAAAATCTCTATTGATCAAATTTGTGGACATTATCGATAGTCACTCACTTTGATTAATCGTTCCTCCATACACGCTTTCATCGATTACACGGCGTGATGAAGAAAACGAAAGCGCCGAACACGTGTAGACATGTAGTTTCGATGTACGTTTTTACATACGCCACCGCCATAAATCACTCGGTCAATAATAAAACTACATCCCTCCAGCTTACAAGAAATGTCTAATAAGTTACAAGAGACGAAGAATAAAAAAAAATATATGTAACGATTCCTGAAACCACAAACCTTATCATGCTGGTTAACTCCTTTGATGAAACGCAACGATCCGTGCTTTTGAGAGGCGTGAACTACCAACGGTGAGAAAAACTGGCGAGAAAAAAAAAAAAAAAAAAGCTGTTGATTCCAGCGATATAACATCAAAATGGGTTCATATATCCGGAAAATATTTTTCTGCCCCTTCTCTTCAACAATACGCCCGACTCCCTTGTGAGCGTTGTAGGCGAGGAAAGCTTGCACAAGGACCGCATGCGGCGAAAAAACTTGAATATTTTTACCTTCCTTTTCAGAACAAGAATGGGAACTGCCGACTGAAATTTGGCTCAAATTGGCGTTCTACATGAACGAAGAGAATAGAACAAGATGTCGGCGACAGTTATTTTTTCTCCGATTTCTTTTCTCGTTTTTGATGCGGAGGTGTGGCAGCAACAAGCGAGGTGTGTGTTTATGATTTCAGATAGGGGGGTAGAGTGGGAGTGTGGGTAGGGTTTCTCGCGTTTGACTTGAATAGTTTGTAGATGTTTGAATCCACACAATGCCTGCCAGAACAAATACTGGTAGTTGGAGGCAGAAAAAATGTGTTTCCGTCGCAATGTTTTGGAGACAACTTTATAAGAAGTGAAGTCTGAAATCGGAAGCTTTGCTACGTTTTTTTACACACGTAAAAGTATAGATTGCTAACCGATCCATTCAAAAGGTGTTTGTTTTTGTTTCTTTGTAAACGGAAGAGTCATTTCACCACCTGAGGGCGCTACGGTCATCTAACAAATGACACAAATTGAGTAGATCACAGAATCGAAAATTTCTGCTCTCTGTATCGTATCATTCTTGTATCCATAGAAACGGAATAAGTTACTGATTTAGAATAATAGTACCCAAATAAGAAGTTTGAAGTTTTTGTTTTCTCTTATATTAAAAATGTTAATGTGGTATAGTGGAATTTAACTTCATTCAAAGGAAATTAATCTAAATGATGAACTAAAGGCTAATACATATTTAGCAATTTAATCTGTGAACAATTAATGAGTAAACAGTCATATGTTATTGTAATAATTCCTGCTTGTTATTGTAATAACAAGCAGGTATTATTTTTATCAACTTTAATGGGGCTTATAGAGTTCGTTTCAAGTCATAAACAAACAAGTTACATCTATTAGATGGAAATAAATGCTATTTTTTCTCGAATTCGGAGCAAAATTCTTTAGTTCTTTTTCGAAAGAATTCCTGTTTACAGTAATAAAAATTAAAACGAGGCAAGATTTTATAATATTAAAATTTCTTATAAAAACAAATCAATTGAAAAACAAAGTTTTTATAAAATGGATAATAAAATAGAGATCAATTAAATATAAATATTCTTTTTAATCATTCACTAGTAGATGAAAGTAATTTATTTCCAAAAAGTAATTATAGGGTTGGTGCTTCTCCTCATGTGAGCTAGGAATGCGAACAATTATCGATAGGAAGTTCTAAAGAAAAATATGCAGTGAATATTTATACACTTTCAGTTGTCTGATATTTAATATGTGTTATCAATATTTGTTCCTCTTAATATATCTAACGAGTATTTTTGTAAAAAACTGGTATTAATAAATTGTTGCACCAATATACTATCCTGTACCAAACCTTGAGTTAGTCTCTACAGTTAGAAGAAGCAACCGGATCGGAATTTCCATAATTTAGAAGCAAGGATCAAACAGAAGACTCCCTAATTCTTGACCTACAGAGGTTTCATTTCACTTGGAAGACAATGCAACCTAATTAATCTTCTTTCTTAGTGAACATGACAGATCTTCTTTTAGACCGATGTTCGAACTCACTACCTTTTGAAAATATGAACGCCTGCCAAATTAGGCCACCGTGGTTTTATAAATAATGCAATCAAACGTACCGAATTAATATTAGCTTAAGTTTTCATTGAAATTATAAATAATGATTATAATAACTTTAGTCGCAAAGTTTTCTTTGGTGAAAAAATCAATAAATAGTATCGTACTGAAATGTATAACAAAAAGATTTAATAGTATAATATATAATGTACTTTATATATTATACTATTAAATGTTTTTGTTATACATTTCAGTATAAACATTTAATAGTATAATATATAATTACTAAAATTCAAAATTGAATTATTATTAAAATTAAATCACGAATTTAAATGTATAAATCTTACGGAAAAAAGAATTTTATTACCTAATCAGTACTAAAAATACCAATAATGGTAATAAAATATCTCAATATGTATTACTTATCTCTCGTTTTAAATGTAAAGTAAATAAAATATACATCGTCCTTAATTTAAGTGATCAATTTTTATTTACTTCTATATTCTATTTACTTATTATATTATTCATACAAATACAAGGAAAAGACAGACGTGAGAGATAGAAAGTACATCCATGCACGAACTGTGATTCGGACCCAGAACCTCCCTATCCTTAGTCAGGCATGCTGACCACTAAACAGGATGGGTGTCAACCAATCTATCTGATGATTGATATTAATCAGAAACTGATACTATAGCTATGGAAATCCTAATATACAACTTTTTTTAAATATATTTCAATTTTTTTGAAAGTAGAAAAAATGTTTAACTTTTTTTAAGGAAATATTGCTGGGGTATAGATTATATATATATATGCATGTATAGCTGCTCAAAATTAGAGGCTATCTTAATAAAAATTTGAAATTTTTAAAATAAAAATTCAGATTCTTCTAAAGGCCTAAGCCTTCCAAAATTATTTAGAGTTATTCTCCATTTTATATGAAACTTATCCATATTATTAAAGAATACACTGCACAAAAATCGAGATGTAAAATAAATAAATAACCAAATATATAATAAGTGTGATGCGAAATAAAAAGTTGATTTAAAAAAAGTGTTTTTCGAAAGTAATAAATATAAACATATCGATTATATCAAAACTTACAATTACATTTTTTTTCTTTCTCCAATAGTGTACACAAATAATAATTGAAAAGTCACAAATGAAATGAAATCCGTGCGGCGATGAAAGTATTGCATCGCTGTTTACTTGATAGAATTGATTAAAAAGTCATTCTACAAATAAAATAGAATAAGATATTATTCGAGAGTTGATTCTTGAATGGAAACAATGGAACACACTCAGTAATTAACTAGAAACACGCCAAAAATGAAATAGTTATTTTTACCACACATTTTATTTTATTTACAGCTCCACCGTCTTTGTTTGGAATAAATCTGTCAAAGTAGCAGTTTTAATTAACTCTTAAAAAAAACCTTTCCCTATTAGTAGAGAATAGTGAAATTAATATATATCCTAAATAATAGAACATTGAAACGAGATTCATAATGTTCGTTATGCGAAATCCGGAAATGACTTTCTTTGCTAAAAGTCGAAGTTCAAAAGAATCGCTAATACGGTGGATTTTACTCTACAAACATCTCTATTGTAATCAAAATGCTGAAAGAGAAAATAATTCGAAAAGAGAGCTCGAGTAGAATTTCTTCCTCTTTTTGTTTCGGAAGAATAAAATCTTTGTTAAAATAACGCTCGTAATAAATCTGAATCAGGGAATTTAGCAAATTTCTGCCCGCTTTTCCAAGGGCGAGAGGGGGTGGGTGGGACACGGATAGCTTCTTAATTAGGTATGCAAATGAACAGCGGGAGGTCGTTAGCGCCAAATCGACCGCCAAACTGGCGAAGAGTGCGAACAATAAAGCGCCTCTGTTGTTGTTTTCATTGCGGTTCGTTGGCTTGAATAGTATTTTGAGATGGTGAAGAGCGCCTTTTCTATAGAATTTAGCGCCTCTTCATGGAAATTGAGGTATTAAGAAATGACTTCGGCAAATGGAAATAATTATGGTTTCATGTAACTTTTCCAACTCAATTCAGTATTTTTTTTTTTTTCAAGATTAAAATTCTAAAAAAAATCTTCAGAGAATTATTATGAGCAATCCTAACGGTATAATAAATTATTAAATATATAAATTTTAAAAAAATATATTTCATCACAAAAGTAAACAAATGTAATTCAAGACGTTTTATTGAAATTATTTTTTTCTCTGTGATTACAACATATTGCCGTTAGATATCTTGCATTTCATCCGTTTACTTGGTTGATTAGTGAGTATTAGTTGAATTTTTACAGAATTTGGTGAAATAGTTTTCCAGACTTTATATATATTTCAATGAGAGTTTAATCAGGATTGTAATTTTGGGACCAACAAAAAAATAAAATGAAAATACCCTGCGTTATAAAAAAATTCGAAAATTATTCATTAATGTTTCTAAATTTTTCAGAAAATGCATTAAACTTTGAAATACAATAATGAAAACTATGTGGATAATGAATACTTATAAAAATATGCAACATTTGACAAGTTTTTTTTTTTTTTTTTTTTAAATTTTAATTTTAATACACATGGAGATATTTTAAATCATACAATCCTTTATTGCCTTAATATTAAACTAATAACTAGTAAATTTGAATGTAATATAGCATTTCGTACATAATCCTTTTTTTTTCAATCGCGTTTGCTTGAATATTAAAATTTCTTTTCATGACTTAATAATGAGTTTCTTGATCTAAGTTACATGAGTTATTCAATTATTATGAAGTTTCAAGAAATTGCGACACTAAAATTATCCACATAAAAGAAAGAATTTTGTAAAGTAATAAAAGAATCATCACAAATAGAAATAAAAAGGAATATCGCAATAGTATAAATTTGATTTAAAAATCAAATTGTGTCTTCTTGTATGCAAATTTTTTGTCTCTAAGACATAATATGTTCACAAAAGAGCACTTTGATTAAAAAATAATTTCAGCAGTGTTAAAATCGAAATGGAATTTCTCATATTTGGTATCTATTGTCAATTTTTTATCAATATTGTTTTATATATTTATTTTTAATTTAATATTTTATTAGTTAAATTAGAGTTAAAAATGATACAAAAGATTTGAAAAAAGTCAACATTTTTTTCTAAAATAGTGATAGCTTCAAAAATCTTTTACCTTAAAATTTAAACTTCAAATATTTTGCTAATATAATAAAGTAAAAAAAACATAGTTGAAGATTTACATAAAAGATTATCTTTCTCTGATAATTGTACTGATTGGTTCGAAGCTTTTATTTAAACAGTGAAATGTAAATGTACGAAGTTCAGTACATATTTCAAATGTGAAACTTTAGAAAAAAACTAAACATTGTAATTGTTACTTCTGATATGAATTATATCTGAAAAATTTTTGGTTTATTCAATTCTCTAACTAGGATCATTTGGTTGATATCCAAATAGTATGTTGTGAAATTTTATGCTATATCTTATTTATAATGGAGCTATAACTTGTGATTTATATAAATGCAATTTGTGGGAAACCCCCATCATATTATTTATCTTAAGAAAGTAACAAAAAATTTAATCCCACTACTTTCACATTATGATCATTTTTTTGAGTTATTCATCATAATTTACTTGTTTTGGTGAAAAAAATTAATTCATGATTTGCGCATGCGCAATCAAATGTTAAACTTATTTTCAGCTACATAAATGAACTGTTGAGAAATTAAGTTTAATGGGTTTGGAATACTTGCCCATCACCAAGCTACTTCATAATTTTGAACCACGGTCAGGTAACGAGGTCACACCTGAGCTGACATCCTCATCTCCACATCCACGCCACACCAGTGGAAGGACTTTGGACGTCACTGTTCAACGTGGGCACGTGCACAACTCACTGAGCACCAGCAACTCATTGGAGGAGGATGTGGTCACCTTCCAAGTCATTGATATATATAGTTACGCAAAACCCATATATATATATAAGCCATTAACATTTTATTATATTTTCATGTCGGCCATTACAATGTTGGAAGATTGAACCAAATTAATAGCGAATTAGGTTTCACTGACTGCGATTCCATATAAATTTAAGCCACATTCCATGAGGAGCTGATTTTTCTACCTTTTCTTACAAACCACATTACCAAAGAGGGACATTATGTTTTATAAATATTTTCTGGGATAAACGCTGTGCTTTTTTTGCCAGATAAATAGCCTTTTCTTTTTGAACAAAGAAATGAAATCGATTACGTGCGTGTATCAGTCGACTATAAAACGCCTTGTATAAAGATTATGTTGTCTGCATTCTAAATACGACAAAGTCAAGCACTGTGACTTGCAAGTATAGTACTATTTGTCTTACTCTTGCTAATTTTTCTGTCTGTTTGTTGTCATAGTAACAAGACACGTTCCATTTTCTACAAGAGGAATCAGAAGAAAGGCATCAACTTTCGCTTACTGAAAACCTTGAGGATAATGTAATGTTAATTAAATACCACCCATTCATAACTCCATAACCTCCATTTGAAATGGACAGTTCTTGTTACTATAGCAACCGTCACTAACCAGACTATTTGTCAAGAGCTTTAACTTGTGGTAGACTGACAAGAATTTGATTTCGGTATTCTAAAACCACTTTCATGACAGGTTTTTAAATACTATTCAGACTTATTATATCTGGCATATTGAAAATGAGTTATTATTATAAGAATTTTATTGATTTCAAAAATTTTCCAAGTTTTTTGACGAATAAATTTTACACTTTTTTCCTCTGTGAAATAAGCTAAAATATTGGCAAATATATCATCAAAAATATCATCCGCGGTGGTCTGGTTAGCTAAGGCGTTTGTCCTTTTTATCGAAAGGTAGTAAGCTCGAATCCGACCCAATCGAAGATCACTAATGGTGGCTTGGACACATTAAATATGTCGTGGTTGCAATGGCCTCCATATGAAATGATACCTCTGGAGATGGCAGGTTAAATATAGGGTTTTGTGCTTGGTCATGGCTTCTAAATTACCAAAACGTACTGTCAGAGATATGATGGCATACTGTGCCTTAGTATATAAGGTGCCATCACGTTCACCTCATGTAGTGCTGAAAGGTGTACAAATCACTGTAACCTTGCATTATATAACAACAATACTATATAATGAGTATTTATTTTGCAGGCTAAATTGTTGTCAAATGTCCTGCAGTGCTATTTACTATTTACGTCACGTTATCGGTTGCCTAAAAAAGCACTAATTTTTTTTATATTTAATTCTTTTGACGAAAACAATATTTGGCGATATTTGTTCCATGTAAGACAAAATAGAGGGGTGAAAATAATACAAATATTGTTTTATGATTTAGGCTAAAATTATAAATTACCGTCGGGTGCTGCAATGGATATTATATGACCCGATTAGGGAAAAACTGAAAAAAATAAATAAAGTGTTGTGAAACATTGACGTCGGTCGATAATTAGGATTGTTGCAAAGAAGGAAGCGCACGCTCCCATTCCCATGCATTTCGGGAAACGCTCCAGTTCTCTTGATGGCATGATGACTCCCCAACTTTAAAAAAATAATCAAACAAAAAAATTGCCCTTTATAGAAAAAAATGTTGTAAAAAAAAATCTCTTATAACTCATCCCACGGATTTTTTTTTTCTTCTTTTTTTTACGTTCTCCCTCCCAGTGACGAAGTCAGTGTGTGGGGGGTAAGGGAATTCCCAAAAAATACCAAACGATGCGCAGTTCAAACACACACACCCACATACATACATCAAATACACATGCCGCCAAAAATTTATACTGATTACCTCAGAGATTACCATAAAATACTGCGAGAATTACACTCCTCCTGTAATGTGTTTTTTCCTCCGAATCAGACTGGGCAGCTGGCACCTTATCTTACGTAGAAAAAAAAAGTGGGCTGGAAGTTAAAAAAATGGCTGTGTGTGTGTGTTGCCGTTTTTCTATACTCCCCCACACCCCAGGATGAAGAAATATAGATATAAAACTATGCTCCAGAAGAAACGTATCCCGGGTATGAAAAAAACGAAGAATAAAAAAATGAAGTTAAGTTGTTTTTGAAACTTTTTCAAATGGTAGCAAATTTTAGTGACGAAAGAAGAAATTACGAAATGTGCGGATATTATGATATTCCCCACCCCCTTCGGGAAGGAGAAGACAGACCCACCAATAAGAAGCTATTTTAATGCAAAGTTTAAAAACAAAAAATCTTTCCTGAGAACTTAAAAGCGAAAAAGGGTGTTCCAGAATTCAGCAGTAATTTTTTCACACTTATCCACCGTGACTGCGCAAGAAACGTAAATCTATTTTTTTAATGGTGGCCTATTTTATATTAACTTTTTTTGGCTTGATATAAACTAAGCAAAATGTGCATTTTGTGAAATAAAATACCTTATTTTGTAGCGTACCAGGCAATATTTAAAACAATTTCCTAGATTTTACTTCGTTCTAATTTAAGAGTTTAAAAATGTTATTTGTTAAAAATACTAAGGGATAATAAGAGAAATGTAGAGGCAATGAGATTTAGAATAGGCCTGCAGCCCTATCAAGCGTAATTAGGCTCAATGTGGCCTAGATGTAGAACTACATTCTGTTGAGTGGAAAGCATCTAGCTTGATCACAACCACTAAGATCGCATGCATTTCGCTTTTCTGTATACATATTTTGGTGTGTGTGCTTGGGATTCTTCCATGCAGTAAATAATTACGATGCAATACCTATAAGTAGATGTTTCGGAAGGCATGATATATTTTAAATCTAAAAGTGGCCTGGTTAAGTTATTCAAGTATAAAGTTATCTACTACCTCTTTCAGAAATATTTTTGCACTTAAGATTTACTACAGTCTTGGAGTAGAGTCGTGTTTCTTCAGTGGAAAATTACAAGTTCGATCACAAACATTGTTAAACAATAGAAAACGGATGCTATTTTTTATTCTTGTCGTTATTAATTCTTCATGATCTAGCAACAGCTAGATTTGGTCCATAAGACCTTGTATTCCAGCAAAGTCATTCACTAGAAGTGGAGATGATATTAGGTCCTCTAAACTTAGAACTAGTAAGTTTAGGACATACTATGAAAAGTCTGGTTCTATATAACACTTGTTACAAGTAGCAAAAACTTTGCATCCGGGGATGAAAGTTAATCCTTCAAGATGGCCAATGTTTAGTCTTGAAATTGTTGTGATATCTGGTCGACACCCCTGGAGCTCAAGAATACATCCTGGGTGCTTTCAACAATACCAGTGGCAAGCAGGAGGGGTGAGCCATTTCTGTCTGCAGTTGCCTTTCCATACAGAAGAAACTTCGTGGAAAGCGAAGTAAGTTGGAACCAGTCAATGTCTCTGCGGAGCACTTTTTGGCCAACATGTCAATAATTCTTGTGTACATCTTAGTCGAAATTGTTATGAGTTTTCCAGGTTTCTTACCTGATATACATGAATGCAGACAAACTTAAACTCTATTTGATAGAGGATATCGCACAAATCATGTATTAAATTGTGCAAATTTTGCCACTTCAGAAAGGGTAAAATCAGCAACACTTCTCTAATTATCCAATTCTTTTGCAGTGTGCTCATCGTTATAAAATCATAAAAATGTGTTTTTCGGAAGGATATGTTCTTTTTAAGTTCTGAGCCACTGCTTAACTAAGGAGATATCTGTTGAGATTCTACTTTCTACATGCATGTCCGTCGTCGTCGAGGGCACATGAGAGTGCATGGGGAATACAAGTTAATACTACACAAAGATGGTAAAAATGGCATACAAAGTTTTAAGAAGTTATGCTATCCTTTAAGATAATTTAAATCAACTTTAAATGGGACATTCACCTGTCCAAAATTTTTTTTTTTAAAATTTTCTTTTTTTTTTTCTTTTTTTTTTTGTTTAGTGCCAGCCAGACTGCCAATATGGGGTGTGCTGCTCCACCTTTTAAACTAAACCGTAATTTAGTATGGAGTCCGACTTTTTAGGTACACACTTGCCATAGGTATGCGTTTATAGGGTAGACAACCCTTCATATTCCATTCATACAAGAAAAGACAATGACAGGAGAGGGAGAAAGAGGAAGTACATCCATGCCCGAACCGGGATATGAACCCAGGACTTCCCTATCCTCAGTTAGGCACGCGATCACTTGACAGGGTGGGTGGCTCAGTTAGCTGCTTATACATTTATATATTGTTTGACAATTGAATAAATCTAGAAAATCCCAAGCACTCACCTGGCAGACATGCATGCAAGAAGCATATTATCAGCATTGAAACTTAATTATTATACAAACGAAAACATCGGAGACCTTTCATTCCGGTAAGCAGGGTAATCAACATACACAAGCATAGTAATTAGTTTCTCAACTGAAGCCCAAGAATCTTTTGGAAGTGAAACAAATGTGTGAAATACTGATTAAAATTTCGCCAAAAGATATTGCGAAATTGTTTCCCATGCGAACTATTTAGCTATAAAGGTAACAGCATGCCATGAAATAAACTTTCTCTTGAAGAAAACATTTGGCATTGTAGGAAACATTTGGTGACTGGTTTACTGAATGTGATGTATTCCTCACTATTACTTTTTTAAGCATAAGGGAGTACTTTTTAATAAAACCAATTTTTACGAAAATGTGTTTAAATTTTTACAACTACATTATACACTTCTTGGAAAGTGAGGAAAATTCAACCAAAAATCTACAAATTAAACGTTAATAAATAAAAATGTATTATTTTTGACAATCAATAACATGACCTATCAATAACTTAAAAATAAGTAAATTTCAAAACAAGTAGTTATTTGTTGAAATTTGATATAGTATAGTATAGCTGAAAGAATAAATAATCCCTATAATTTTATTTTATTTTCACTTCTTTTAAGTCAAAAGAAGAATAAATTATTTATTATTTGTTGAATAAAAGCTTTTACACAAAAAAAAACAAATATATTAATATTAAAAATAATTTTTTTGTAAAAAGAAATTCTTTAGGGTATTTATTAGTGTAAGGAAACAAATTGAATGAGTTTAAAAACACATTTTTGGACATTTTTCAAAAATAAAATAAATGTGTATTATCTTGAGAATATCTTAAAGAAAATATAACTACTTTAACTATTGTGTAATTACACTTAGTTACAAGTAGGACGTTTCAAAACTAATCTTGGGAAGATAAATTATTATTAAATTATTACAGTTATTATTACAGTATCATAAACTGCTGAGTTAATGCCCAGGATACCCAAGGACTTATGCAAAATAATCTTTTAATATATTGCCACAATTTTATTATAAAACGTTAAATACAATTTTTTGTATAAAACATTTACATCAAAATAGGATTCAAAATAAAGAGAATAATTGAATATATAGTTTTTGAACTAAAGGTTTGCAATTTCGTTTCTAGTCTGAAGAAGTACGCATTAACTATTCATGTTTTTCTTATAAAATTTAATTTTCTTTAAAGTAGATAATTTCACAGTTATTCTCAATAATAAATTTTCAATTTTAATCATTAGATGGTAGGATGTGTTTAGTTGTTTCATTAAGGAGAAATAGTCAGCTTAAAACTTACGGCAATAACGCAACATAACCTTGATTTGTTTCTAGTCAGTTTTTTCAAGGACACTTCTGTAAATCTAATCACTACAAACATGTATCCGAAGCTAACCCAGGGGTTGTTCAATACATACATACTTATATATATATATATATATATATATATATATA
>JAPDSC010099592.1:0-11366 GCA_026290005.1 Latrodectus geometricus | reverse complement strand
CAATTCATGAAGATTTCCATTATATATCATCGAAGTTTTTTAAGCAAACTTTACATAATTAGCAACACATTACATAAATGTTTACCAATACTTTCTTTCTAATTTTTAATTTAAAAATAAATGATAAATATCAAATTATTTGTAAAATATAGGAAAAGACAATACTGAAACTATGATTAAACATTTTAAACTATTAAATATTTTATGCAAAGATATACATTTATGTATAAAATTTTCCAGAAAATCCCCTCTGAAAAAATGATAAATGACAGCTCAATAGTTAGTGATCAGGATTTCATATCTACAGTTTAGTTGAACACTAATCTTGGGTGTGGTGACCTACAATTCATCAAAATCTCTTTATGAACTAGATTTTGATCTTATTAAAATTATTCAAAGCAATTGTAACAAGAAATTGAAATTCACTTTTTAAATAAAACGATGAATAGGTTTAATGACTAGTAAGTCCATACAAATATTCATTTCTCTTGTTTTTCTGAAAGAGTACCTCTTTGTATAGAGAGAGTTTCGATAAATTCAAAACATAGATGACATAGACTATAATTTGAAATGTATTTAATGAAATAAAATATCAGTTCAGTAGTACATTCATTAAGCAATTCTTAATTTAAGTATTTTAATTTTCTCCAAGATATATTCTTTTGATTAAGAGTTATTAGGAATATTTTTAATGAAATGCTTTTAAGCATAATCAGAATTTTAAAATTGCTTTTATTGAAATTTTTTAATAAACTTCGTATTTTACTTTTCAGAGCAAAAATTGGTTAGAAAAGCCAAATTCAGTCTTCGCAGGATATACCCGAGCATCCCCAGTAAGTCTTACATTACAAGCCTTTTTTTCACTTTAATTTTTTAGTACTTATTAAAAATTAAACTGATTTTAACCTCTTAATTGTTTTGTGTGTATTAATATTGAAAGAATTTCTGAACGATATAAAATTTGATAAATGTTTGTAAAACATTTATTATAATTATAGAAGAAACTAATAGTCAAAAACAATTGAAAGATTTAAAATCACTTAGTTTGAAATTGAAAACTTTAAAAAAATTTCAGCATTTTTCTGAGTTTCTATTTTAAAAAGTTTTTAATTAACAAACTGAAAGTTGTGAAAATTATATTCAGATTTCCAGAGGCAGATTGAGTCAATCATACAACATATAAAGTCATAGTTGATTTTAAGAAAAATAGTTGATTTTAAAAAATTTATCACAGATTTATTATCGTATTGAATTAAAATTTAGAATTGCTTTATTTTGCTTGTCATTAAATTATGATTTATCATTGTTAATATTTCAAGGTTTAAAATCCATGTAAAAGTTGCACTGAATTATTAGCAAATTTAATTCTCTTTAACTCATTCCATAAATATATATTAATCAATTTGGCATTAGAATGAAGAGAAACTAGTTTATCCAGTCTAATTTTCCAAAGGAGCACAGCTAGGTGGTGGGATTAAAGTTAGTTTCGAACTTAATATACATTTCTTAACTTGTGTATAAATGGATACCTAAGACGTGGAGACTTACTATTTTCGAGGAGGTGTTTTAGTGATTTGATGCTTTACATGATAATGTTCCTATAAAATCAGCCATTGATAAAATTCATTAGAACAAACTCTTAGTGAATGGAGACTTTGACCATAACCAAAATAAATAAAGTGGAACATTTTTCCTGTGGTTACAGAAATAAAAATTGATTAATATGTGAAAAGGCTCAATTGCTTTGATATAGAATTGGTCCTTCGATTCAAGATTATTTTTCTGAATATAACAATTGTATTATTTTCTGTTGACCATATTGACCTTTTCCTTGGTGATCTGTTGACCTTTATTTTAATGAGAAGGCTATTTGTTCTAATGGAACAAATTGGGATATAACTACACTGTTTTGAATTCTGTAATGTAATTTCAAGTAATGAATTCCTTTATGAAGGAGTTTATGGAACCTTCTCAATTGCATTGCAAGAGATGGTTTCAAGAAACAGTGTTATGCTAGCTAACTTCCTAAGCACATGTTAACTTGAACAGTTTTAACAGAAAATATTTAAACTTTCTTTGTTTTATATGAACTTGTAGTGTAAATCAAGATCCTTGAGAACTGTTCAAAAACTCCGCTATAAAGTCATTGAAAATCACTTAATAACATAATCTGTATGATAAAACAATTTTTTATATCATGCAACTGTGTATGGGAATTTAGAAAACTATAATTTTTTAAAACTTTGGTGATTTGTATCCAATATGCAGTAATTTCCAAAATTGCATTTAAGTTTTTTAAACATAAAAATTAATAAGCCTCAATTATATCGTGTCTGAAGGCGTGACTAATCATTTAAAGATCAAATGGTGCCTACTTTATGAAAATATTAGTGAAAACTATTGTAACCTCCATTAATTAAGGAAAAATAAATTCTTTGCATATAATTTGTCAATGAATGTAAAAACATCAAGTATGGATGATGTGCAAAATACAGGTATGTATTTATTACAAAATAGTTTATATAACATGTGATTAAAAATATGAAGGTTTACAACCGAAAATCAATCGTTCTGGATAAAACAATTATTAGAAAAAATAATCGTAATTCTATGTGGTAAAAGGTCATGGAATAATAAGTTTTAATAAGGGATATCCCCAACGCTAGATTTAACATACTGTCGGCATTGACTTTCCGTGTTGTCAAGTTACCGGTTACCGAAATTGCATGCAAAAACAAGTCTGAACTGATTTCCAACTCTATAGTAGACCTTACAGAAATTAAAACTGCATCTTGACTGCGCAGATAGTATCAAAAAGGCTATATGAAATTGGAGTCTAATATCAAGATAGGTGTTTAGTGCGCTCCTAATAAAGACCCTCAACATCAAGATATAATTGTCATTACCAAAATGAAAGTATTGCCAGTTGCCCCGGCATACGGGTAAACATATGATCAAGAAACTCCTCCCGATATCTCACTTTAATCAGTTAATCCCTGGAACATAGTGGTTGTTGTAACCATCGAGTGCTATTTCTAGTCATTCTTATTTCAACACAGTGGTAAATGTCTTTTCAGAGTATGGTGTTTTTGAATCTGCTTTGTTTCTTCAGCACACGTCATGACTTTCTATTTCTTATGAATCTGGACTGGTTTGTAAAAATAAAAAACCCCATCATTGTCTATAGGAAACTTCCTCTTGCCCAAGATAAATGGGATCTTCTCTATCGTCTGATGAGAGGATACAACAGATCACCCTGCATAAAAAAAAATATGTGATAAACACTACTTTTTAATGTGTTAGTGGATCTTTTCCCTTAAGCTATAGTGGTCTTTAACAAGTGGCAAAACAATTCTTCGGTCCAAAAGTACTATAAAAATGTTTCCTTCAGTTGTTGCTTGAGGTTGGCTTGGAACATGTCTTCTGGAGGCAGAATCTTTGGTTTGATATTTATTCCAGAGCCAATGGACCACAGAGAGACAATAAGGTGCCAGCAGCATCAGCCTTTAACATCCCGATTGGCATGCATCCAACTGAATATCACTTAAACGAATCATCTGACATGGCGGGACCCCAGTGACGATTTTCAATGAATTAACTAATAAAGTTACATGTGTAATTATTATAGCAAGACTGCATGTTTTCTCTAAATCATATATACCTGCTCTTTTAAATTGAAAAAGTAGCAAGCGTTTTTTCCGACATTTACAAAAGTTCGTTTTATCATTCATATAAATTTTATTGTTAACGTCATTTTTTTATGAACTTCGAAAAAAATTTCCTTAATTTTTGGGTCCCTGCTGTGAAACGAGTGATGAACCATATACTGTTTCTCATATTTTAATTTAATGTCCTGTTTTTACTTTTACCGTTTTAAATTTTTTGCTACTGACCTTTTAACTATGTTTGATTTAGTGGGGGAGTCACCCCACGGAAACCTTTTTGCCTTTCTAAGGGAAATTGGTTTCCTTCAGTTTATTTAACTTTCATGAATTTTATATTCTCATTTATTTATATTTTTTCAGATTTTAAAATGTATACATTTCTGTATTTTATATTTTTATTGAGTTTGGGTTCTCTCTACAATAATAAATTTTTCTTCAATATTTTTGGCGCAGCTAGCCTTTTTGGACCTTGCCCCATAAAACCCAACCAACTTTAACTTTTGGTGGCATTTCCTTAACATTCAGTGCATATTTTCCCCGTTCGTTATACTTTTTACAACATTGTTTAAAAATTTATCTGTCAAAGATGAAAAACTTAAAATGCTTTCAATCACTAGTATTTAAGAAAATGTTGGTACATTAATTCGAACGTTTTTGATCCCTAAATTATTTTTTACCTGATCCAATATTTGTGTGTTTTAGAAAAATTTTTTTTAAGATCAATATTTATACCTTTAAATTAAAAAAGTATATCTGTATGTGATTATTAAATGGTGAACATTGCTTGAGACTAGTAAAGTTTGTCAGGATAACTAGATTTAAAAATATGGAAATGACAAATTATTTCAATTAAAACTAATGATATATCTGATAAAGTGGAAATATTTTAAAGCTGATAATTTCATCCCTACATAAATATAATGTAATAGTCTTGTATGGTAATCATTCACCTCAAAATAATTGTGTAATTCTTATCTTGTGTAATTCCTGAAATACATGAGAGTTAATGAAAAATGTTAAAACTGAAGTGTACTAATAAAATATTTTGATATTCAGGCGAAGAACGTAAGCGAATGTCTGAAGCAAGGCAGGATTTTCTGGCCTCTGCAAAAAAACGGAAAGAAGCCGAAGACAATCAAAAACGTAAGTCGATTTAAGTAGAACTTAAATTTTCAAATTTTTGTGATTTTGTGCAAGAATTCAAAAAAAAAAAATGGGTACTCTTTGAAATAGTTTTCATATATTAAAGATGCATTTTTAATATCATACATTAAATTTCTATTTTTCTGTAATACAAAATTCATGATTCTTAATCTATGAGATCAAATTTTAAATTCACTGATAAATACAATTCAATTGGTTCATCTTTAAACTCTACATATGATTTCGTCTAAATAAATTATGGGAACAAGTAACTTCTCGATCTTTATTCGATTTTTAAGCAATGTTAATATAATCTTCAAATTTTAGATTTTCTTCCTGAATTAGTTGAATAACTATCAAGAAAATTATATACTAAATTACTTTTTGGCCATAAACTTAGTTTTACCTTGATACTGGTTTTCTAATTATCTTTATTTTTAAATGCTCATTTTTTAAAGAATTCGATGAAATTGCTAATTTTAAATCATTGATAATTTTAATTGCTTTGTTGAAAACCTATTTTGCACTGTAATTTGAAGTCTTGTGTAGTTACACTACATGCAAACTGAATGAGATGTGAAATGATTGAAGATTGGCTCTCATTACAGCTTTATAAAGTGTCAGTTGGAACTCTTCACATTTAACTGCATTTTGGTTAATGTAAGAACAAATCAGCTAAAATATTTGCATTGCAAGATGCCTATTTTAATAAGTTCATAAAATTTTATGAAATTTTAATATTTACAAATGTACATCTTATGTGTTTTTCTTCAGACTGCCTCCCCCTGCAATTCTAAGGTATCACATTTAACAAGTAGCAGGGAATTGCATGCCTCTATTCTTAGGGTGAGCAGAGTAGTGAAATGGTGTGTATCGTAATTTAACATTGAGTTAGAATTAGCCTTAACACTTCATGGGTCTCACATTCTTCAAGTGTACCAATCTTGAAGTACTCGGGGATCTTTATTCTCCTGCCTATTCTCTTTATACTTTCCATAGCAAGCGAGGCATCTCTTCGTCAGTAGCTCTCATGGTTTTTAAGTAAAGACGAATGTCACAATTTCGAGATACCACGATTAATTTTTGTCTTCCTTTTCCTCCCTTCTATCCTTTTCTCCTCTCTTGTCCTTTTTGGACCTTGTGCCACAAAACCCAACCAACCGTTTCTCCTTTCCCTTATTGTGGTAGCCTCATGGGAGGTTGAGAGCTCTCCTTGAGTTGCTATTGCCATCTTGCTGGTATTAGTTTCTGTTCCTGAAAAGATCACTCGCGTGTTTGGCATACATGTAGACACTAGTCCCAGGAAAGGCAGATCTTATTAAATGAGATACCCAGACACCACCTTACATTGTCCTGAGCTTCAGCTGGGGGTATGTAGTTGTCCTCATTACATCAATAGGCTTAATTGGATCAAGCGATCATGCATTAGCGGCTTAACGTGTACACTCCGGTTAATTCGAATGGGCTAAATAGCATATTAAAAAACTGTATTAAAGGTTTAACTGAGCTACTCGCTAAGGGTGTACTACACATCAGCTTTGTATTGAAAGCTTATAATTGATTAGTATTGTTGCTATTATCTGCATCCCCTTGTAGGGCTCCATTGTGAGTAGTGCCATCAGACCTCAAATATCAGTTTCCTAAGGAAGTATCTTTCTTCTCCCTCGGGAACAACATATCGAATTTGCAGATGCTAAATTTTTAATTATAATATTAAAATAAGGTTGCTTTTTTGAATGTGTCTCTCTTTCTTATTGATATATTTATATCTGGTTATCTTGGTACAGTTAAATCCTTCGGAAAACTAAGTTCCGGTGATATACTCGTTGAAACATCTATTGTTAGTCAAAGCGTATGTATTAAAGACATGCACAAAATAGTCCATTTCGACATCGTTGTAATATCCCACGGTCGCCTTAATTTCTCTTACGGCGTTATCTAAGCTGCTAATCTACAAAGGTCCCGGAAGAAATAATCCAAAATCTACAGAATCAAAAGGTATGCAATGTCAAGCGAATTAAGATTAATAGGGATGATAAATTTATCAACATCAAACATTAAGCACTTAATTCTTTCATTTCTTGCACCCAAATTACCTGAAACTATCAAGGTTGCCCGTATGTCTCTATCTGAGCATCCATATACACCCAACCCATTACGATGCTTCAAATGCCAGATTTGGATACACCAAAACCTCTTGCAAAGAAAATATTAAAAGTTTTTCTTATTTTTATGTTGTGCTGAAGCTGAGCATTGAGTTCTGGCCAAAGAAAGAGCATATAAGTCTAGTGAAAGAAAAATGAGTAAATTGTAAAGGTACCCAGCCATCTTACTCTTGCTTATGCTCAAGATGAATTTTAGAGAACAGCTGTGAAAATATTAACATTTCCTATCCAGAGGGCACACATATCATAACAGATGGAAATTCCTCTGTTGGAATCACTTATGCTAGTGTAATGAGGAAGGTCAGGTTAACTGTTGCAACCCAAGCAGAAAATGTAACTCTTCCTCTAATTAAATTTTCCGTAATTGATAAAAAATCTGACAGTTTCATCTTACAGAAAACATAAATTGTCTAGTGCGAAGTCAAAAGCTTTTAAAGCCTTGAAATTAAAAGATGCTAAAGAAGGCCCTTAAATGTCTTTTTTGACGAGCAGAAAATCTTTCCTTTCTCTTCTGGCGGATACAATTTAATTTCATCCTTCGAGTGAAGTCATAAACTTCAGTGAAACCCTGCCTAAAATTAAGCCGCTTAATTCCGCAAAAGGTGGTTTAAAAATTAAAAAATAGCTGCTTTATATCTCTTGGAATTGTAGTAGTAATCGTTCTCAATTTGAGGACATCATACACACTATCTTTTCATAATCCTGTCTTCAAGAAATCTTTATGAAACCTATGAACTCTAAACAGATACAAGGATATAACTGTTATAGAAAAGATGGTAATGAAAACACCACTACTTCTGGAAGAGTGTTAATTTTCATCACGGAAATACCCTTCTGCTGTACATTCGTTAAATACCAACCTTCAAGTAGTGCTTATGCGAATACATATAATACTCCTCATAACCACTAGATGACAATATCTTACCGGAAGATTTAAGCGATTTAGTCGATCTGTTACACCTTTTTAGTGATTGGCAATTTTAATGCTCACAATCCGTGCGAAAGCATTAACGCAAATACCAGAGGAATCTTACTGAAAACTGTCTTTTTGTTGAATACTAAGAAAAAAACATGTTTCTATCAAAACATAAAAGCACTTCACTCCATAGACTTGGCCATCTTTTCTCCTTGAATTCTGCCATCATTGAGTTTAAGAAATGATCTTAACAGTGATCATTTTCCTCTTTCCATGCACCAGAGTGAATTTAACTGAATGATACTAAGACCACCTAGATATAGTTACAGTCGGGCAAGTTGGAATTTCTTCACAAAATTAACTATTACTGAATATTCAAGATTGAAGATACAAGCTGTTTGGAGGTCACAAAATCATTTGTGCTGCAGATATAGCTATTCCAAAAATATTCTGTAAAACCAAAACTTATTAAAACCTCGTGGAATAATGCCTGTCACTTAGCATATAAAAAAGTAAAAGTTATGGGGCATATTTCAACGATATCTAACCATAGAGAATCTTGCTTTCAAAAAGGCCAAAGCATTTTCTTATAAAAGATGCCAAAGCCAGAAAGAATCATGGATCAGTTACATCACCCCAATATCTAAATTCAACAAACAACTGGAGGAAAATCAAAGCAGCGAATGGGATATATCAGGATTCTTCTATACTTGTTTTTATAACCAGTACAGATACATATTATTCTTTCGTGATATTGCATATAGACTTGCTGTGAAACTTTTGCTGTAGTTTTGAGCCCCTAATCCTTTATACAAACTTCCTCAAATTTTTAACAACTGTTCTGAACGAATTCGTATAAAATTTTAAGATAGAAATTTCTTTTCATAAAACAGCAAATTCCAGATGTTAGAAATAAGAGCTCTATCTCAAACTATACAATTTAATCCTGGTCCGGATGTGATTAGCTACATGATACTTCACTTAAAATACTGATT
Source organism: Latrodectus geometricus (assembly GCA_026290005.1). Classification (NCBI taxonomy): domain Eukaryota; kingdom Metazoa; phylum Arthropoda; class Arachnida; order Araneae; family Theridiidae; genus Latrodectus; species Latrodectus geometricus. Next base: position 2,482 of record JAPDSC010099592.1, on the reverse strand, counting down.
TCCCTGAAAACTTGTTTACTTTGTTTATTAGTTTATGGAAAGAAGCTTTTACCATTTCCATACTGAAATTTGGAAAAGATTCTTCGTGAAAACTCTAAATAACCGACTACTCACACTAAAGAGTTGCATTAGTAAAACGCTGCAACGTATGATGAGTAAATGTCTTAATTATACCATAGAGAAAAATAAATGCATCACTCCACTACAAAGTGGTTTCCGTAAAGACAGAACTAACCTAGAAAATATATCTAGAGTCAGATGTTCGTAATGACGGAATCACACTTGGTTTTTATATTTTTTGATATAGAAAAAAGTATAATCGAACGTGGAGGTATGGTATTCTCCGCACAATATTTGAGTTTGGATTCCGAGATAATCTACCTTATTTTATAAAGAAGTTTTAAGTATTGTGTACTTTTAGTGCCTGTATTGGATCACGTGAGCGCGTTTTTTAAGTCATTTTAAACCAGTTGAAAAGATAGAGTAGTATTTTAAATGTTGTGCTTTTTAACCTTAATATGAGCAACGTTTTATAGAAACTTCTGTTCATTCATTAATTTTGGTATAAAAAGTTGACTTTTTAAAGCAAGATTCGTAATTTTAGTCCTCCATAATTTGTATTTTTTTAAAGAATGCTAAAAATTAATCAATATTCAATCACTTTAATTTATAAAAAATTCCCCTTATATGCATTTACTTTTATGAAAGGTTCATATCTATAAACTAACAAGTATAAATATTTCCTGCGTCCAAAAATTTATACTAAAACTTTTTCATATTTTCCAATCATATCAGACAAATATATTTAGTCATACTACGGAAAGTATTAATAGTTAACATGTGAATGAAAAATTTTCCTCGTACTTATATTCTGAAAACTTTCAGGTACCATGGCTTCTCCTGTTTACCATGACATCGTAGATGATGTTTTCGATCCAAACATGCCATCTACATCATCAGGTAAATACTAAACAGTTTTCATTTTAGTGTATTATATATCATAAAAAAGGAAGGAATGTAGTTATAGCTTTAAAGTATAAAGTTGTGCTGATTTAGTAAATGGAGAATTCATGTGTGTACCGTTCATCACCATCTCATGCTTAATTATATGTGTTAGCCCTGTGTGTATAAGCACTTGCATATTTGATTAATTCACATTAAACTAACTTCAAGTATGCAGTATACGTCAAGTTTATAAGTCACCTATAAATATTCACTTTCTTCCTATTTAGTTATTTGACACACGACCAGACAATCAAAATGACTCCACGATTTTTTTTTAACAAACAACTAGTGTGCTTGTACTACTAATATGACTACAAAATACTTTTTGACACTGGTTCTTTTCATTACTCTTCAGAAAGTGCAGTGTAGAGCTATGACAGATCAACGACTAACATACAAGGATTTAACATTTTCTCTTTTCTTTAATTTTCGAGCAGTTTTGAATTCGGGCTGCCTTATCCAATAGGAAAGACAATTAACTCGCTCCGCCATAAAAAAAATACTCACTACAAACTTTGTTAGCTTGTGATCCTTTTTCCATTGCTTAATAGTTTTCGAAGAACGTAAATTTTAAAGTTAATGATACTTTATGCTAGGTCCTAAATTAGTATCTAGAAAGAAGTAATTGTTTTTTTTTAAATGTTAATCGGTAATAAATTATTAATTATATCTGGCTAAGAAAATATTTTGTAATATGAACGGAAATATTTTGTTTTAAATTGTGTAATTTTTAAACATAATTTTAGAAAATAAGGAACATGATACCATGAATAAGATTTTGTTTTACTGACATTTTTCTAAATGTAAACCTTAATCAAATCTTTAAATTGACAATTGATAAACTTATTTCACAAAAGTACAAAGTATTAATGTACAAATGTGTATAAAATTTCTGCAATATTATTATCTTCTGTTTTTTTCCCCCAATACTGTTGAAAATACTATCATAATAAACTAGTTGAGTGATGAAATGCTTTTAAATCTAACTGCCATGTGTAAAAAAGCAAAAACTCCTAGTACTGTAATTCTTGTTGCATTCAGTGTCAATAAAACGTGTATATCATAGAAAATGTGTCAAGTTCTTTAAGTTGTGTACTTAGAGCCTTGTTTTATGCTATCACAGAAAAGTACAGGCTCTTCATTTGGAACCAGTATATAATGTTTGTAAAGAGCAACATCTCCCATCAGTTCCCACTGCTTTTCTTCTAAGATTGTTTCTTGGGTTATGAAATTAGTTTTAGATTTTCTTTAAACCAGAAAATGTACTGGTATCTCGCATTATGTTCGTTATGGCTTTCCACTACATGTTCCCTTATGATATAAAATATCGTAAGTGATTTGTGCTTAAAAAACTGTTCAATATTTAGACATTATATTATTCTAATATTTATCGTAAACTGTTTGCTAATACTGCCAATTAACTGCACGTGTTTTTATTTTAAACCGTGGCAACTTTGTATCTACGAATGAACTCATT
>JAPDSC010099591.1:226674-244327 GCA_026290005.1 Latrodectus geometricus | reverse complement strand
AAGCCTGCTTTTTTTGTCAAATGTTTCATGGTATTCTTTTTATCATTGATTAAAAGAAGATTGTTTTAATTGCATTAAAGTAAAGGTAAATTTGTTATCACCACAATACTATAAAATTTAATATTTTAACATTATTTAATTTTTACAACTAGGCAATTTGCATATTCAGAAACTGCATAATTTGAAAAGCAAATTTCCTATGTTACAAAAAAATTTCTTATGGAAAGTGAAACACTCCGAATATATATATATATATATATATATATATGAAATATACACTTAGGAGGTTTCAGAAGTTAATATTCTTAGTGCTCAATTTATTGATTATAATTACTAAAATATTTCTAAATTTATTGCATATTTAAATAATTGCAAATTTAAATTTATTGCATTTTTTAAATATATATAGTTACTTTTTTAACTTATATATATTTAACTTATATATATTTTTTCTTATATATATATATTCAAGATTAAAAATATTACTATATTATTTCCCCTTTATCCTGATGATCATTAACTAAATATAAATAAATATTGCCCCAGAATGCTAAAATATGTATAATTTTTTTTTCCAAAATGTGAAAGAAAAAACAAAGCAGTTAAATTTTATTTCCATTGTAATAAATTGATGAAGAATTTAATGTCCAATTTTTCAATCACAAGCTTAAAGTTCTTAAGTCAGCTAAAGTTTTAAAAACATAAAATACAAGTTTAAACAAAATAAAATACGTTATACTAGAGTGCCCACTAAGCTGCAACACATTTGACAACATTCTTTTGAATGAAAAAGTCAACACATTACAAAAGCATTTTAAATTGCATGCTATTGTTCCATATTATATCTTTTTCAGATACTTTCACATAATTTCTTCAATCATATAATTCTAAATGATTTTAACTTAGTGTCAATTAATGTGTGATATTTCTGCAGAGGTATGACGCAGTAATTTATAGTGTAATATTATACATTAAAATTTTTATATTATATTTTCATGTTAATAAAATTTTCGAATACTCAGTACAAAAATATTTAGCTAAGAAATTTACTTTAATATTAATGCTTGACAGTTCAATACTTAAATATCATGTTATAAATACATCGCATGTTTTAAAATGTTCGTTACTTAAAACAAAAACATATTTTTCAGGAAACAATGCAAAGTATGTGTTCAAATTTTAAAATTAACGAACTTGTAAATGACAAAATATGCATAAGCTGTTTGTTTGGGCCAGAAAATATAATTGCCTTAAGAATATTTGTAAATTAAAAAATTTTAAAATAAAAAAAAAAAGTTTACATGGAATTCAGTACTTTATAATCATAAATAAATGTTATAAGATCCTATATTAAGTTTAATGAAAAGAAACATTTAAAATGTTTTAAATAGAGTATTTTTAGACTGTCATTTACTACACAAACTTATTTGGTAACAAAAAATGATCTAAGAAATAGATTTAAGATTTGTAACAATCGAATTTTTATGAATAAATTGAGCATTGGATAATTTAATTTCTGATTACAGTAATAGCTTAAATATAGCGAAAAAGTTTAAAATAGAGGAATATAATAATGTATAGCACATAAATGTAATGAAAAAATGTTGCTATGATTGATACATTTTTTTTTTATTTTAAACATGGAAATGAAGCTATTCTAAAACATAAAATGAATAAAATGTTTCTAATATCGTTTTCTTGTTAGCATGCCAGCAATGGTTTACGAAATTTTTCAAGCAAGGAATTAAATAATATTTCAACATACAATAAATACATAATTCTTGATTAAATAGCACTTTAATCCTGATAAAAAAACAATAATAAATTAGTACTTATCTAACATTTCTTTTGAGTCTTTAAAGCAAATTGTAATTATTCGCTATTTCCCACTAATGTCTGACGTATGCACATGCAGTTATTTTGACATCTTACTTTCAAGCGGAATAAAAAAGGGAAAATCTATTTTGTGCTGTGAACTAGATTTAGAACAACAGAGTAAAAAAAAATTAAAGAAAATTTTTATTAGAAAGTTATTTTTTTCCAATGAAATTAAAAAATAGCAATAAAACTAATTGTTTTAATTTTTTTGGCCATCAACTTTAGAGCCACCAATGGCCACACACACACAGAATCTGTTATCCTACTACTTATCATCCAACTCCTGCACGGTTTGTTTTGGGCCCGCACTGACCCATGACCATAATAGGCGGAGCCAGGCTATAAAGCAACCATATACGGCTAGCCATGGTCATCAGAAAATCGGCTTGGTTAGCAGTCAGGCTGGCATTTTGCTAGCAGTTTGTATTTGTGGGTAGTATTAAAACTGAATTGTATTTATTATTACTAATTAAAGCTTCATAATATTTATAAAAAAGCTTTTATAGCATCTCAAATCCTTTGCTACATTTATTTTTATTCCCATAAAAATATTGAGATCAATAATTAGTGTCACCATATATTTGCAATTGTAGGAAACGCATTTCTGAATGTATAGTTGTCTTTAGATGATAATAAATTATTTAAAATGCAAAAATAGATAAATCTCGAAATAAAAGTATATAAACGCATTCCCTTTTATTGACAGATAACATTAATAACTGATGAAATTTCTTCTTGGTTATAATAAACTACGATTGAATATTTAAGATTTTGTATGAAATCATGAATAAGAAGTAACAAAATGATTTTTAATTTTTACACTGTATTTGTAAATACAATAGATTTTGATATTAATTTATCAATAATATTTAAGCATCGCATGCTCAAATTTCAACTGAAACTTATTTGAATAAAAAATGTAAGAATTATACTCCTTTTAATAATTTACCTTAGAAGATTGAATACATAGTTGTAACACACATAGTATTATTCAAAATCAATTGTAAAATATTTAACGTGATAAATTAAAGTTTAATGAGACTATAGTAATCATAATATATCAATAATTGGATATTTATGATTTATATGATTAGAAATGTTTCACATAATGATAGTAAAATTATGAACTGGTTATTAAATTACAGAGGATAAAAATTTCATATTATCCATCACCAAGAAAAGTTGTGATTTATGCTTTTCTAAAATTCAAATTTATTTCACTGCTGAAGTATTATTAACTTAAATATTTTATAAATAATGTTTACAAGATAATAAATTAATTAATAAAATTTAAAATACTTATTCTTAAGAAAAATAAATTATTCAATGTCCTTGTCATGTTGCCAACAATATTTTCCTCTTCTTTAATGAAAATACGAATATTAGTTTTGTGCATAAAAATATGAATGAAAAATGTTTTTACTAAAAATTGTGATTACAAAAATTTCCACATATCTTCGTTACTCTAAAAATATTTTTTGAATATTTTAAGCTCTTAAGTTAAGTATTTTCCATTTAAAATAACATAATTAAATCTTTTTATAATACTATTTACATTTTATTAAATAATGGATTAACGTAAATATGAGAATACAGTTTTTAAAATTTTATAATTACTTCATAGTCTTAAAAGTTAGAAAATACGATCATATAAATTATTTCTTTAGGGAAAAATTTATATGAACATATCAATTCAAATTTAAACAACAAAATATAAAATAAACATGAAGGAATCAAAAAATTGAATTTAGTGAATTAGTAAGAATTTTTTCTATAATTATTTTTTTTTAAATTTAAATTTAGATGCTTATAAATATTGTTAAAAATAAACTTTAATTCCATGAAGTGTTCATGAAACTTTTTTTCTCCAATTTAAAATAAAATTTAAATAAAGAAAATAACATTTTAAGCAAATGACGTAAATATTTCACAGACTGATTTATTTAAAAATAACAATGATTTTCTCTTTAATTTTATTGAATCGTTAAAATTCACTTAAAATTTTTGGACAAAAAAATGTCTGGAATTATCCGTAAAAAATGTGTTACGCTTAATGATTTTATAAGGTTTTATAAGTGTTCTGTAAAATGTGATTTTTTTTCTAAGTTAAATGCATTAACTGAGATTTCAGTAATTTTTTACTGATTGTTTTCAATAAAAATTTTAAATATAAATGAAGTAATTATATTGGTTAGTTTTAGCTTTCTTCCTTATACATTACTCATCTAATTAAGTATAAATGCTTTCAAACTTCTTCTGTTCTCTACTTATTCTTTCTTTCATTCATCATGTTAAAAAAATATACACATTTTAAAAAATGCGCAAGCAGTGATGCATAAGTATTTATCCACACTTCCCATTTTACTTTTGATAGACATAATTATAACATTTTTAATTAATGTTGGTTGTAAATTAATTATTGTGAAGATATATTTAATTATATTAGAAATACATAACTATTTTGATCAAAAACTGCTAAGATATTAAAAGTACTATGTAATACTATCAATACAGAGTAATGAAAATGCATCTTACAATCATGAAAATAAATATGAATCACTTCTTAGAACATTGATTTTCTCCTCAGGCGTATTATGCATTTGTTTGAATTCTGAAGAATATAACAACTTAATTTATACAACTCTTACTTAATTACTGCATAAAGTAAAACATATATTTATTTCCGAAGTAAACATCAAAAACAAAAATGATAAGTATTTACATTTTAAAATTTAATATTGAATTGTTGTTCGTTTGTTAAGTTATACTTACTGTACTTAATGTATTATTGTAGATGTTGTATTATAGTAGATTTTTATGCCAAATTTGTAGCATTATAGTGGATTTTTATCCCAAATTTGTCTAATCCTTATTTCTTTAAAATCCATTTCATTTTTGTCTGAGGGAAAAATTCATTATAACTACATGTAATAAGACGAAGTTTGCTCAGTGAAAATAAAATATTTTACTGACCATACTTCATCTTATTAAATGCAACTAAAACAAACCACAAGCAATCTGTGATGTAAATATGAAATATTTGAGAAAATGTTTTAAAAAGGTTACTTTGTTAATTTACTTAATTTAGAACTTAGAATCAAAATAAAAATAAAAGTAATTAATCTGATACACAAAATTCATGTAAAGTCATTTATGGTAAACATTTTATCAAATAATATCCTTTTAACATTACATTATTATTCATGTGCATCATCATTTAAGAATATAAAGACTTTATTTAGTACATATCTTATCATTTTAGTCCTTTAGAATCAAAACCTGTGCTGTAATTATACATTAATGCCAAAATTATATGTATTAACATAAAAGATCTTGAAAATTTTAGTAGTGACTTTTACAATCATAATCAATAGATTAATAATAACAGTCCTACATCAAATCAATTGATATGGATCTGATTTTATCGCAAATGGGTAATAATGTGAATCAATAAACTTAATAAAAGTAGGAATAATTTGAAGAGACTTTCCATAACTCTCTGAAACATACAAGTTAAGCAAGAAAGATCTTTCCTTTTTTCATGACCCAAAAGAACATGACTGGCAGAAATTGTAGTCTATTGTTAATCCTCAAAGTAATCACCATCGATATCCAGTAGTTTTTGTCAAAGTTTCTTTAATTGTGCAATCTCCTTGCCAATTAAAGAAACTTTGAAAAAAACTTCTTGTACAATAGACTTAAGAAGAGTGCACTCTTGTTCTCCCAATTACTAGTGCCGGCTCATTCTGTCGCTACGTCTGTTTTTCATTTTCCAATTGCTGTGAATACAAGTTCGCAGTGATGATTTGACCCAATGGTAGCAGCTTATTGTGATATATTTAATGATTAGTTTACCGGACAAAAAGCATGCTTAGATGTATAAGTTGTCTTGCGCCGTGTGGGACATTAGCTGGTGGTTACAAGCAATGATTGCAGTGCTTTGAAGTGACATATAGGACCCACTTTTCTTCACTGGTCAGCACTCGATTGAATATGGATATGCTATGGTGATGAAAAATCAACGTTGAACAGGCTGTCACTCGTTATTGCTTACGGGCTTCTATCAGCATGTGAGGAACCCACTTGGTCTACCTGCACGTTTTACTTAAGGGGTATAGATGAAGTGTAACCATTTTACCTGAAGCGTTAAATCGTCTAGCAAGTTAACCACCTTTGACTACTGTTCTCTTCATTGGCATCCAGCAAGGCTTCGTCATCCAAGAACTATGGTCTTCCACTGCAAGTTTCTTCACTCAGGGAAAAATTTCCTGACCAGAATTTTTAAAACTAATGTCTTGTCGTACGTTAGTTCATTCACAGCACTATCCCCAAATGCTTGACATATTTGGTGACTTGATGCAGCAGTTAATGAGCTGATTTTGAAGTCTTAAAGCAAACAACATCAAAAAAATTGCTTTGACATGTCCATTTGTCTTAATTACTGTACGAGTTATGATTGATGAAAGTTCATGATGCACCTGATTTTATAATGACTGATAATCTGTCTCTCAACCGAGTGGTGTCTCAACCACATCATACATTAATTGCATTCTTATTCCCATTTTATTCAATGATAACGCAAAAAAAGGAAAGATCTATCTTGCTTACCTTGAAGGAGGAAATGTATGTTAACTGAATTCTTCCTGTTTTGTAGTAATCATTTTTGTGGAAAAAGTTAAAAAAAAAAATTCCAACACTAAAATAATCTGATTTTCTTCAAGATTTGCTTTAAGTGTAGGCTGAACAACTTCCTTATGAAACTCTCTTCAATTAAGTCTGCATCTGAAATTATAAATGATATATTTTAAGAAAATAAACATCTAGCATAATTATATTAAAGTTTAAAATTAAAGTGAACTTTAAATTTGAATAGTAAATGTATCAAAAGGTGATAGAGAGACACAATTTAATTTTAAAAGCGCAACTTCTCTTGGAATGAAAATTGGGCTGTCATCAACTATTTAACCGAATATTAAATAGTGTTTGTTTAGAGTAAGCAAAAATAAACTGTTAATTCCTTTTTAGCTTTAATTTAATTTATTTAAAATTGATAAATTTTAACATTTAATGAGAATAATTAACTCTAAGATAAAGAACACTGAATTAGTTTTGTTGAACATAAAATATTGAAAATTAACATAAATTATAACAATTAATTAATTAATTATCAAAAATGATGCTAATTAATACACTTAAAAACAAAAACAATTTTCTTTGTTGAAATTCTATAGCTCCTTTTATATTTATATAGTTTGATGCTTAAAATTCCTCAAAAACTAATGACTACTTAGGCTAATGACTTTATGTTTACTTAGACAATAGTCTGATTAGCAAAAACGAACTTTAAAATGAGCAAGGAACTGTTTTACAAATTGATATTTGAAAATTGAAACCATTCAAATTGTTATGCCTAATATTTATAGAAGTTTAAATAGCTTATTTACTTCATTTTTCAGAGGTACATAAAATTTTTCAATAGAATTCTTCCACAGGAAAACCTTGATTATTGTTTTATAAATGACTACAATTATTTATTTCATGAAACAAGTGTTTTATAAGTGACGTTTTGCAAGTTTTCTTTATTGTAACCACACGTATATTTTACTACAACACATTTCATGGTATATTAAAATTTTAAAAACTGAGTAAAATATGACAGAAAATGTTTTATATTTAAAAACAAAGAGCTTTCGATGACATGGTTTTTTTTGTAATAAGTATGGAATATTTCTATCTTATTTTTATTAAACTTAATTTTTATTTGGTTTTACCCAAGACTTTGTTTCTAATTTTTCTTTTCCATTTTCTATTCTTCACTCAGCAATTTTGTACGAGAAGAAATATTGATAACTCCGTATAAGAAAGCAAATTAGGTCTTCGTCTTTCTTTACGAATTTTTCCAAATTAATTTCTTGTTCAAGGGATTTGTATAACTAAAAATAAAAACGATACCAATAAACTTCAATGTTGAGAAGTTTTCATTAAAATGTTCATAACGCTTCAGAATAATTAATTGCGAAATGGTAATAAGATATAAAAATATTTATGTTAAAATTATATTTCAGCCTTAAACCACTGCATATTTTATAGTAAAATATATGTGTTTATTCATTTACATTTTATAAATATTAAGAAATTGTAAGTTCCACTTAATTTCTATTCAGTTTATTTAAATTACATTTATAATTGCTCTCACTTTTTATTCTAAAATTGGTTAATTGTGATACTATAGGGAAGCAAATGTTTTTTAAATACCCAATTTACAAAGAAAAAAGAACAAATTTACAAAGAAAAGAGTGAATACCTCACCATTAAATTAAATTTGTGTGTGGCATCACATCAGAATGATATTTTGTGAACGTGAAATAATTTAAACTCTTTTTTATATTACTTTAATTAATTTTTTTATGTTATTTTAATTATGTTTTTTTAATTATTATTCATTTCTTTGTAACTGACTTTGCAGTAGCATGTCCATAAAATTTAACTAAAATGGCTGTATGAAATAAACCTAGTGATAAATAACTTGAAAATAAATTTTAATTGAAAATATGATTGGTTAATCTTACAAATTGTGTTAAAGGTGCTAATAAAAAATATAATTTAAATATATTTCAAATTCAAAATCTTTTTAAAATTTAAAAAGGTATTGATTTAAGAAATGATATTTATTAAAAATATTGACATGTATTATCAAAAATATGGTAACATTTAGAGCAATTCTGTATATTTTAAATAATTTTTATTCTATAAACATCGATATTAATTGCGGAAATATTATATACATTTATAGACAATGGAAACATAAGAATGTTGAAGAATTAAAATTAAAGTTATCATTTTGTTCACACATTAATAAAATATAATATTTAAACATAATCCTACTCTCATATTCAAGTATACTTTCTCCATTTTTTTAAAAGTATAATTAATAAAATATTTATCAAATTCAGACATTTGAATGCTAGTGCTACCAGCATTTTTAGAATGCCCTATGTTTGAATTAATTGTATGCAAATTAGATCATGATTGAAATAACTTATAATTAAATGTAATATACCTGTAATTGATTAAAATGTTTTACTTTTATAGCATTAACTGGAAGAAGCCTCTTAAAAATCAATCAATGATAAAAAAATATTATGTTAATTTATTTCTCACAAAAATATGGGCTTTAGATAATAATTGCTCTTCCGATCTATAATGAAACATCCTTTAATTGTAAGATAATCATTGTAAAATTGTGTTGTTATTGAATATACTTATAATTTGTAATCAATGTTCAAAAAAAAATAAAAGAAGTATTATTTACTATATTATTGTTAATGAATATGAATGAAAGCCAATTTCTTGTTACAAAAAACAAAGCATTGCAATGTTTTGATTCAAACCTCTTTACTTGAAATATTAGTAAGTTATGAAATTATATTTAAAATGAGATTATAAATCCCTAAATATCGATTAGCCTCAAATTGATTTTGTATGTAAATAAATTGAAAGCAGCATAATTTTTTTAAATCCCACTCTATATATTTAATTTATACACGGTGTTAACATTGTGTATATTTAATTATAATAATTTATTCACTCTGTGTGCATATATTGGTGACCTCGTCGAAACAATTCTCCAAAGCTTTTTACTTATGCTAAAGACTTGGAAATCTTCTGTAGAAATGCATGTAAGAATAGGATTAAGAAAAAAAAATTACCAATAAAATGTCTGAAACAAGTTTTCACAAAATAAACAAAAACATAATTTGTTCTTTCATTATAAAATTTATCAGACCATTTTCATCTCGATTCATTTGTCCAAATTAAATGGAAAAAAAAATATTTAAGTATTTAATCTAATGCTAAGATGCTGAGAAAAAGCATTTTAAATAGCACGTTCATTAATTGATCTTGTCATGTAAGAAAAAAAGAATTAAAAAAAATTCAGATTTTCTTTTAATTATTCCCAAATGTGAAAGGAAGAAAACAACGAAATTATGTAAAAAGTAAAAGAATTAAGAAGTTTGTAAATTTTTCTGTTGGGAACAAAACAGACAGTACTTGGAATACTAATTTTGGTACCTCGTTAAATTTAATGCAGGTTGTTCAGCGTAGATATAAAGGACGTATTTGAAAGGATTGGCCAGAAAAAAGAAAGCACAAAATCGGAAATTAAACACTTTTCACCCAGCCTTGGAAATGCTTAAATTATCATTGAACATAATATTTTGGAAGTTGCATTGAATTATAAGTCTTACTAATAAAAAGTTAATTTTTTAATGAATATTCAATATTTCATATGTAATTTCTAAAAGATTTTATTATATAAAATGCAAATAGAGAATGCTTAAGATCCATCTTTTCATTTCTATTTTCAATGCAATTTTTCTAACATGATAAGATTGAATTGATGAATTTATATCATATGTTATGTTTTTTTTAAAAATTTAACTTAATTTGAATACAGCATTTTAACTTAATTTAAATTAAATGTTTTTCTATGCTTTGTGAATAAAGAATCTATGTCTTAAACAAAAAGTATGTATGAAAAATAGTTACATATTTCAAATTATTTATTTTTTCTAAATTACTGCAAATTTACAGCATTGCATGAAAATACAGTTCAATTTTGCATTATCATATTATCATTTATATTAATTATAAGCATTATCATATTTATACAGAGAATAATACGTAATATTCACATATTTAATCAGATTATTTTTAAACTCAATATTTCATTTGTAACTCTATAAATAACTCTAAAGTATTTACTTCAGAATTATTGTTTGCTAATTTAGTGCAGATTAAGGATTTGAAATGATTGTTTTAAAAAAGGTTTTTAAAGAACATTATAGAACTTAAATTGTTTTTACGAAAATGTTTCTAAAATATTTAAAAAAAATCATAAAAAAATAAGTATGCATAAAGTATCTGAATTAAATGAAACATATAGGTCGATATGTTGAAAACTCGAAAAATAATTGCATTATAACAAGTGCTAACTATGATAAATTGCTCTCTATTATGATCGCATGGGATCTTCTCCATTAAAATTATTTATTTTCTGTAAATTAACTCCACAAAGTTTCTTTTATACTTAAAATACTTTATTTTTATTAAAATAAAAATGGTATTTTAGGAAAAAAATTTAATTTAGCTTAAAAATAATCCCAAGTCATTTTATATAATTCTTTCATTGTGAAGTAAATTTCTTGTTCCACCATAGTAATAAATAAACTATTTTCTTCATCTTTGTTTCCATAATATTTATATTCCTATTTTTTTAATGGAAAGAACTGTTTTTATTAATTGTTATAGAAAGCTTCGTTCAAGTAATATATTGTTATTTATTCCATTAAATTGTTATATTCACAAATATTTTTAATAGTTGAAACGTGAAAATTTTTACTGACTGAAATATTTTCGAATCATTTTGAAGAAATATTTATTTAAAAATGCGTTTCAAAGTAAAATGCATATGCTTTTAAGGAAATTTTAGGAGTGCTAAAACTAGTTTCCCCTATTAACAATGTGTATTTGTAGGTGAGACTTTAGGGAACGAAATATCTCAAATGATTAATCTTTTGGGAGCCCACTTCAAATTGAGTTTTAGAGTGAAAATGCCGTTCATATAAATATTTTCTTAAAGAATTAATAACCGAAAGTCACCTATAGTAAGATTAAGTGTAAAGAGAGACGGAATTGTTTAAGAAACCTGTCTGTTAATCTTGCTGAATGAGAAAGAGCATAGTATTTATGGATCATTTCTGAAGAGCTTTTAGTGCTGCATTAATCAGCTGTGGATGTCTTATGTATTCTCAATCTTGATGAATTCGACTAGTCATGTACTTCTGGGAAAAATAAAATTACTTTTGCCACATGTTTTTTCACTATTGTAGGAATTAGATCATCTACAAAGACCTATATTTTTTTCCTTAACGTGTTAGAACGTCAAAAAGGTAAATATGTTTCATCTCATATATGAATTTAAAATAATATGATGACCATTATAAAGTAATTTAAGAATTTTTTCAATTATTCTTATTAGCTTCTCGTTCTGTGCTCAATCAAATGAGGAAAAATTCAGTGGCAATATATTTTTTCATATGAATCTTTTCGCGAATAATGTTATACATGAAGGAGTTCGCTGCTAAGCCCTAATATCTGTCTGCAGTTATAATGATTAACATTAACTAAATATTTTGTTATTGCAGACACATTATCCTTTATTATGGTTGACAACATGCTTGAAATGCGTTCTTCTATCTAAAGGGAATTGCGAATTGCTATAAAATAATAAACCAACTGAATATTGTAAGATCAAACTGAGACTTTCGTTTCCAAAAGTTAACTGTTGACATTAAATATAATCTTCTTGATCTAATATTACTTTGAAATTACAAACAATCATAGTTCAATAGTATTTTCAAATAAGCACCATTTCTCTTTCTATTAAAATTCATTTTGTGATAAATTATTTGCAATTGGCATATGAAAAGCATTTGCTATCATAAAGCAGGTCATTCTTTCAAATATAATAGTTATTTATTTCCATCACTTCTCATATCCGTTATTTAATAAATTAAAAAATGGTATTCTTACCAAATTTTGGCTATGTACAATGGATTTTTTTTATTGTATAAAGTTTGTGACAAATTTAATGTGATTTTTTATTGTATAAAATTTGGACAAATTCAATGTAAACGAAAAAATAATTGGTCATAAAGTAATGGGTATTCTTACCAAATATTCGCCATGCACAATGGATATTTTTTTATTCTATAAAGTTTGTGACAAATTTAATGTGATTTTTTTATTGTATAAAAATTGGACAAATTCAATGTAAACGAAAAAATAATTGGTCATTTTTAAAATATTTTCTTTTAATGAGCATGTTAATTACATATTTTTGAACCATGAATATTTAATAATTGTGACCAGCATTTTCTAATTTCATGGGTTCTTATTCATGTAACAAGATTTATTTTTAAAATTTTGATAATATTTAATTCAATTAATTTTATTAGATTTCATGCAGAAAATTGTTAAATAATCTTTAAGATCATGCACATAATGCTCAATTCAATTAAATTTCTCATAATCAAATCAAATTAATATTTTCCTTTTAAAAGAAAAAACAAATACTATTACTGATTAGGAGACTCCTGCTTTTCCAGTAGACATCATTACATTAAAGAGTTAGAGAAATAAATATCAGTGTTTAAGGTTTGGCAACAGGCAGCTTCCTAAACTTAGAATCAATCTTTGGCTATTTTTTCTACACACCCTGCAGTTATAAGTGCAAATATCATAATAGAAATTATAATTAATAAAGAAATAAATAAATAAAATGATAGCATTCCAATTGTTCAATAATTGCTCGAATTGAACCATGTACCTTCTACTATGAAAAACGTTGTCTTCTTACTATGTCATACTGAATCATTTGTCCACTTTTTTTCTCTTTAGAACGACAGCCTACGCAAGGAACAAGACCTACAATTCAAATATCTGTTTTCATGACCGACAACCCTGAAGTGTGAAGCCTATCTTCAAGTTATTAGCCTAACAGTAAGCCCCCAGTGTTTAGTTCACGAACGAGCTTGGTACTCAGTTTTATCGACCCAATAATGATGGGATGAAAAGATGATTTGACCTTGCCACCAGCCAGAGGATTGAACCTCGTACCTATGTCTTGGGAGTGTGAAGTACTACTACTAGGCCACCGAAATTTATTAAAGTTAATTCCCATAACACCATGAACAGAAACTGTTTTTTAGTACAATGACTCTCTTGCATTATTACATACTCCAAATGCCATTCACGAAATCGTTATGAAAATTTCCTATTATGAGAGAAAAAATATACCACAGTTTTGCAATTAAAAAAAAGTGGATATAATTTCATAGTCTTTTTTTCAAATGAGTTGTTTATCTATAGGAAGTTAGTTCCTTATAAGACATGATTGCTCGAGGAGTTAAAAGGAAATCTATAAAATTAAATATTACAATCTTGCTAAGACTTATTATTATTTTGAAAGTACAAGCTTAAGATGTTATTAAGACAAATTGTACTAACTCTTAAAAATTTTTCTGCCACTTCAAAACATAAATGTTCTTTAATCTTCAAATTTTCAGGTTTCCTTTTTATAAACATGACGAAATACATTGTGCAATTTCATTGTGAAATGCGTGCTACGCCATATAAATCTGATAACAATTTTGAAATTCCATGAGGAAAGGAAATCATTCACAGCTAATAAAAGTCAAGAGCAAATTCGTTTTCCACAATAGTTGCACCATGATGTCACGTATTGCGATGTCAATTCTGATTCTCCTTTCGATGCAATCGTCAGACAGATATGCATTCCTGGATTGGTCAAAGAAAATGTAATAAGAAAGAAAAATAAATTTAGTGACTAAAATCTCAAAATGATTTTTCTTCCATTTCAAATCAATCATTTCTTCGTTTTAAACAGCCAAAAATTTGGAGTTGCGGTTGTACCAGCACGTTCCCTTAATTACCACCTTTGATGTTTACTTACTTTAGTCATTGCCTTCAGCGAAGCTTTACCATTATTTTGGGCTACTCTTGCACATACATGCATATAAATGCATCATATGTAATCTTTCACACATATAAATATGCTTAGTGACTCATAAATTTAATTGCAACTTTTAATAGCTAATGTAACTATGTAATTTAAATATGCATAAAAATTACATTTTGAAAATATGCAGATATTGCTTGAATAAAAAATATTACTATGTAAGTACCTGTTAACCTTAGGCATTAGTTTAAAAAAATGTTAGTTTATATTTTGTATCGAAATGAATAGTTTTTGAATAAAGAAAAATATTTCACAAAATTGCATTTTATTAGGAAAAATATTATTATTATTTTGTTAGTAAGTATTATTGAATATAAAAAATATAATTTAAGAGAATTATTAGCTAATTTTTTTTCTCTTTATTTTCAGAAATGCGATTATAACTGTAACTCTGCCTTGTGATCTGATAATATCTGTTTAGAATTGTTATTTCAGCAATTCAGACTGTGTCTAGAAGTAAACTTTGCAAGTACACTTTTTTATATCACTTAATTATTGTTTACTAATTTATAAATATGAAAGTAGTAATCAAAATCGTTTGCTGAGTTTTTTAATAACATTTCATTACCTTGTTGTCAAAAGTTTTTAAATAATAATTCACTTTATTATCTTTTTCTGATACTTATATTATGTTTTAAAAGGCATATTTAAATAATTTTAAACAGAAATTTTTGAAATTTCATACATTCTTATTAAAGGGGTCATGTTGTAGTGGGTTTCATTCTGGGATACTCTTCTTACATCATGTACGATTTTTTTTTTTTTTACACTTTATATTTTACATTGTTTCTTTATAAAGTATGGTGAATCATTATGACGTAAATTTTACTAATACAAGGAATGTCTCTTGAAAAGATATGCTGTCGTTCAATTCTCACAATACATGACTTAACTGATACTAGTGTCAATTGTTTTATTTGATGAAAAAATTCAACGAAATGAAAAATAAGTTTGACTGGGTAGAACATTTATTTGGATTTACACAGTGGAATATCCTTTCATCTATAGAAGAAGTAATAAAATATATCTATTTGATACTAGATATGGATACGGTTAAATCATATATATAACATAGTTAAAAATATATCCCAAAAATCTAATTAATCACGGTGAATTTTATACGTTAGAACAGTTTCATAAATTGGGTGATTTCAAAGAATTGTACACTTTAACAAACTTAGCACGTTTCATTTTTTAAGATTTTTGCCGTTTTGGTATCATCTAGTTCAAAAACATTACACTAAATTAGTGACAATTACACTGAGTTTTTATTAAAACTTTCAAAGTGCAAGTCTATTTTTGTAAGCGGTTTTAATCATTTCCCACAACATAAATGAAATAACTTAAAAGGAAGAATAATATAGTAAATGATTTTAAAAATGTTTTGCCTTTATAAACTCTGCAAGAGGCACAAATAAATTGATATTTTATTTTAGTTTATTTTATATAATATTAATATAGAAATGGATTAATGAACAAGTGAAAAATTTACTTTTATTTCTGAGCATTAATTTATTAAAAACTAGTTTCCTCTCTCTCCCTCAAGTTTGCAGATTTGGAGTTCATTAAAAGTGGCATTATATATTTTATATTTGTGAAAAACTTAAGTTTCTTTAAGTTTACTAAGTTACTTTTCTAAAACTAAGTTAAAAAAAACTAAGTTACTTTTCATAAAATCAATTATTGTGCAATGTTACTCGATCAAATTCATCAAAATATATAAACAAATTTTCTGTGTGTGTGAATAATCTCCTCCAATTTTTCTTTGTAACTGAAATACTTCTTTAATATTTCAATGAACAATGTTTCTTATAGCTGTAATTATTCTTTTAGAATCTAAACGTACTCTTTTTATTAATTTTTAATGTGAATCTTCCTTAAATTTCTTGAGCTATTTCATCTCGTTTTTTAATACTCGAACAATAATACCATTCGTTTTACTAATACTTCATTGAATTTTAACAATACAGGAATATAATAACAGATTTGTATTAAAAATGTTTTTTAATTTTTCATGAACAACTTCAATTATATTTGTTTATTTTACCATACCTAAAAATTCATTGATTGTAGATTTATTTATTTTGGAGGATTAACACACACACACACACATAATAATGATTATATATATTTTCCAGTTAGCATACCGTTTGTTCAGCATAGGATTATGTTAGCGCAGTGGCTTACATAACTTTTCCTTTTGATACACATAGTAAATATATGCCTATTTTTTAATTCTATCTGCTAATTATTTTTTTAAAGATCTAAAATGTAAAAACTTATTTTCTCTTGATCATAATCTTATATAGATAAATAAAGATTATGCTCAAGAAAATATAGATAAATATATTGCTTCCAGTATGCATTTGATGAGTACAGGAATATGTTTTTCAATTAGTATTATATATATAACTGCTCATGGATTTGATGCTTTGCTTTAATCATAAAATATCTTTACTATTGTAATATTATAAATTAATATAAAAGTGAAGGATTTTTATAATTGATTTTATTTTCATATTTGTAAAAAATATTCTTGTAAAAAATTTTGATAAATTTTTAGTTAATATTTCAGATATAACTTAATCATTTAAATTATACAGATAGTTGATTATTTTCTGAAATGGAGACAAATATGACAATTAAAGTTGGTAAAATAAAAATTTGTCTCATGTTTAAGCTTTTAGTACAATATATTTTAGAAATAAATGGAGAACGAAAAACGAAAATTTTTACTTGAACAATATATTTTGACGAAATCTTTCAAGTGTGATAATTTTTATTTTTGTTTCTAATGGCGGGTACACTTGAGTAATTAACCCATTTGCCGCAACAAGGCCGGATACTGTTACTCATTTTATCGTTACCCGGTGGGCAGCTGTGAACCAAGTCACGGAGGCACGAGTAGCATCGCCCACTCCACACCAAAATGAAACCCGTTTATATGGTGGGCCACATTGATCCATCATCTGAGGAAAGGACAAGAAACACAGAGAAAGAGAAAGTACATCCATGCTCGTGCCGGGATTCGAACCCAAGACCTATATCCGTAGTCAGGTACTCTAACCACCAGACAGGGTGGGCGGCAGGGTTATAATATTTAGTTTGGTAATAAATGCAGTAATTTACCATAATATATATATATATATATATATATATATATTATGGTAA